>JAODAL010031680.1:0-48082 GCA_025379985.1 Phyllomedusa bahiana
GCTATAGGGGCCATATAGGTAGGCAGCCAGGGTTTAATTAGGTTATAGGACCCATATAGTTAGGCAGGAAGGGTCTAGGTAGGCTATAGTAGCCCACATAGGCAGGCCGGCGGGGGTTTAAGTGTTTTATAGGGGCCCATGGAGGTAGGCAGGGTTTAGGGAGGTTAGAGGTGCCCATATAGGTAGGCAGGCAGAGTTTAGGAGGTTGTAGTGGCCATATAGGCTGTCAGAGTTTATGGTGTTGTAGGGGCCATATAGGTAGGCAGGCAGGGTTTAGGGGTGTTATAGGGGCCCATATAGATAGGTAGGCAGGGTTTAGGGGTGTATATTATCCATATAGGTAGGCAGAATTTAAATAAAATTTGTGTGTATGTTTTTTATATATATCTATCACTTTTTTCTATTGGGTTCACATCTGTCCTTAGTAAAACCATGCCAGCTTCATTTATTATGCCCATAGGCATGATGGAAGTGAGGCTCAATGTGGACTTTGGAAACCTGTTTGAAGCATGGCTAAAAGCTGCAAGCAGCAGGCATTTTAGTTTTCTGTGGATGTTAAACTTTGTGAGGCTTAGCATTAGCCTTAAAAGCCTTTCTAAAGCATGCTTGAAAGCAGCATACTTGAGAAAGGCTTTATTGGACCATGTAAGGCCTCACTATCTTCTACAGTGGTCACAGTGGTCCTTCAACATACAATATTAATTGTTTCTAAATCAGCCACTGTATGTTGAAACCATAGCTCTATAGAAAACTGGTAATTGGTTCCAAGGCTCCAAAATGTCACCCAAGATAATGAAAAATTAGGATTATAGATAGTTACACAGGTGACAAACAAATAAAGAAAGTCCTTACAAATACCAGTCAGAAAGAGCTGATGGAAACTGTAATCACTTTCTCTCTTGAGGACTGGAGGTGGTTTGGGTCATATGTACCGAAGGAGCTGTAGATCCTAGCACATATAAAGAGCAGTACAGAACATGTAGTACCGCACTGTATTGTAGATAGGTGCTGCTAGACTGCCAATCACTGTATGGACTTAACTAAAATAGAGGTTTTGTTTATGATAATTCGCCGGATCAGTGTTTGGGACATTGTATCTTGGAACAACACTCTATATGCAATGTCCCAGGAAAGACCATTGTATGTTGGAAATGTTGTATCCTGAGGAAGTTGTATCTTAAAGGACCTTTTTACTAAGAACGAAGACGCATTAATGATCATAGTAGTGTAATGGTATCTTCATTCCAAAATATATTTTTGAAGAGTTTACACACGTCAAGACCATATATGAGTTAATTATTTAAGCTAATTATTTTTGTTAGTTTTGAACTTAAACAAGATCCCATAACCCTACCAGCACTATTTCTTAACCCATTCTCCGCCCATATTCTTTTATTAAATAAGTCCCCTACCCCCTCAAGGAGCCTCCTAAAGAATTACAGATAAATTAATGAAACAGAATAAAAACAGTGGGTTGCAAAAGTATTCATACAACGTTAACAGCTCCTAATTGATAAATATTAAAACCACAAACTTAAATGTATCTTATTAATATTTTATTTGATAGTGCAACACAAAGTAGCAAGTATTTGTGAAGTATAAAGAAAATAACACGTGTTTTTCCACCTTTTTGCAAATCAAAAAACTGAAAAGTGTGGTATCAAATAAAATTCAGTGTGACCAATTGCCTTTAGAAATCACCTAATTTGCAAATAGAGTATAACTATATGTAATTTATTCTCAGTATAATTATTATTATTTGTGAAGATCTCAGAGGTTTAATAGAGAACTTCAGTGAACAAACAGCTTCATGAAAAAGGAACATATCAGGCAGATCAGGGATAAAGTTGTGGCAAAGTGTATTGCAGGAATACTCCAAGCTTTGCACATCTCATGGAGCACTGTTCGATCCATCATCCATAAATGGAAGGCGTATGGCACAACTGCTAACCTAACAATACATGGCCACCTAAACTAACAGCTTAAGCAATGAGAGCACTGATTAGAGAAGTAGTCAAAAGGCACAGGGTCATTCTGGAGGAGCTGCAAAGATCCACAGCTCAGGTGGGAGAATCTGTAAACAGAACAACCATTACTCCACAAATCTGGGATAATGGAAGAGGAGCCATTTTTTAAAGCAAGTCATAAGAATTCCCGTTTGCAGTTTGCAAAACGCTATGCAGGGGACACAGCAAATGTGGAAGAAGGGGCTCTGATAAGATGAGACCAAAATTTTACTTTTTGGCCCAACACTGAAGCCAACACTGAAGCTTAGCATTAAGAACAGTGGGCATCACCAATATGTAGCATAGGGTGCAAACTGTATGTCAAAGAATTCAATAGAAAGAATATGAGAAAAAGAGACACACAAACAATAGCTGCACTCCTAATAAAGTTTTATTAGTATAATACAAAATGACAACAAGACCCCAGAACCTAAAATCACTTAAAACTATTCAGCAAATTGAATGTACTGGTTCCTGTATGGACAACCAGAACACCTGCTTATGAACATATTTTAATTGAATTAAGTTCCAAATGCATAATGATGGACCTCATAAAAAATGAGTATGGTTGAATGACAAACATGAAGCGATAGAGGACACACACAAGAATATACATGCAGCAGGTCCAGTACATGCAATGCTGCTTAGTTTTAAGTGTTTTTATGGTCTGGGGTCTTGTTGTCTTTTTGCATTATACTAATAAAACTTTAGTGGGAGTGCAGATATTGTTTGGAAAGCCAATACTACACATCACCGTGAACACACCATCCCCACCATGAAACATGGTGGTGGCAACATCATGCTGTGGGGATGCTCTACTTCAGCAGGAACTTGGCAGCTGGTCTGACTTAATGGGAGGATGGATGGAGCTAAATACAGGACAATCCTGGAGGAAAACCTGTTATAGGCGGAAAAAGACTTGACTGGGGTGTAGGTTCACCTTCCAGCAGGACAATGACTCTAAACATACAGCCAAAGCTACAATGAAATGGTTCAAATCAAAGCATATGCATGTGTTAAAATCAACCAAAGTCCAGACCTAAATCCCATTGACAATCTGGGGCAGCACTTGAAAATTAATGTTCACAAATGTG
The DNA here is from genome assembly GCA_025379985.1 of Phyllomedusa bahiana. NCBI lineage: Eukaryota > Metazoa > Chordata > Amphibia > Anura > Hylidae > Phyllomedusa > Phyllomedusa bahiana. Next base: position 3,101 of record JAODAL010031680.1, read on the forward strand.
TTCGCTGTATAAGGTGCCAACTTAATCACAAGCAGTCCCCAAATAATCAAATTCCAAAATATGCAACCCCCATGCAAATAGTATAAAACAGTGTAAAACACACCTGTAATAGTGCAACCACTTCCCAGAGATTCTCACTGGTTTGCTTCGCATCAGCCAGGGAACCTCGCACTAATCCAGGTTTCGGTCCACTTCAATTTTTCAGTTGGTGGATTTGTCAGAAATAATATATAAAAACATACAAACAGTGTGGTGTGTTTCACCGCTAATACGCTCGGCGCAGCGTGCGGGTTTCCACACATACAGGCTAACGACTAGAGTGACGTCACTAAGCTGTACCTAACGAAAGCCGGCAGGCCCATACAAGACCAAAGCGTTTCAGAGAATAACGATCTCCTTCACAGGGTATAATGCCTGGCTTAGTCTGGGCCTTATATCTTTCCCACCCCCTGTTTTGTTACAGATGATGTTATTTAAAAAGACAATAAAGAATACTTTTTCCCTAACCCTTTAATATATTCTACCTCATAAAAAAAATAATAAATACAATAAATAATGCTGAATGAAAAACAACAATATGCACTTTAAATGTGCAAAGGATTAAAACAATCACTGGAATGCTTCCCCATTTAAAATCCAAGGGGCAAAAAAGGAAAAGAGGGGAGAGAGAAAGAAAGAAAAATTCTCAGATTTTTTTTTTTTTTTTTTTTAAACGAACAACCTTAAAACGCAAATAGTTCAATATCTGAATTCAAACCTTTTTGGTATTTGTGAATTCAAATTGAAAAATCCACCTTGTTTCTGCTTGGAAACATCTTACTTATTAGATCACCCTTTCCCCCAGTCCAGTTTCACACTCTCGATGCCAAAAAAGACAGTATTTTCTAATGAACTTTGATGTAGAACTTTAAAGTGTTTTGATAATGGGTGTCCCAGATAGCCTCTTCTTATATTGTATACATGCTCCCTCATGCGGGTGGCAAATTTGATCGTTTAGTTCTCCCCACATATTTTTTTCGCATGGGCACTTTATAGGATATATTATGCCTTTTGATTGACAGGTTATGAAGTGTTTTATTTAAAACCCTTTTTCCATTCCATTGCGAATTTTTACCATTTTGTTTTTACTATCATATTACATTTTTTTACAACGTAACATTTTCCGCATGGAAAAAAATCCTTTATGTGCTACATTCACTCTGCCATTCCCCAAACTTATTAGAACGTATTTTAGTGGGGGGCAAACATGTTTCCCAAGTTACGAGCTCTTTTAAAAAAAACTACTTGGGAACATCTGGTAAATATTCCCCCACCATTTTATTCCTGTTTCAGAAGATTCCAATGTTTTTTTATAATTCTTTTGAAAATATTGCTTTGATCATGATATTGAATCACAATCGGAAGACTAGTTACTTCCTCAGAAATTCCTATTTTTCCAGTATTCAGATTTTTCTTTTCTTTTAAAAGTATATTTCTAGGAAATGTTTTTATTTACAGCCTTTCTGTTAAACGTACTTACAGCCTTTCTGTTAAACGTACTTAGTCTTTGTCGCTAATCTTATTTACATCCATCATTTAATAGCTGCCCGTGTACTGGACTTTTTGTATAAAGTCTGTGGCTTTAGATAAAGTTATTTGGTGGCATTGTTTCTTTTCTTCTATTTTTTTTTTTTTTTTTTCTCCCTGTTTTTGGATAAAGCTATTTGGTATTGTTTTCCCTTTTTAAATATGTCTACTAACGAATTATGGCTGGACCGAAAAGGAAGGATACAGAATATTCAACAACTTTTTAAACTAGGTAGAGATAACCACTTGGAACAAAATTAAATAGAGGAAAAGATTATCTACGGAGATTAGAGAAATTACTTACTATGGAAATGAGGGATCTATGGGAAGTAGCATCTTTGGAAGATACCTCAGTAACAAACACTATACCAAAGGGTTAGTGGTATATAAATCCATGGCTGGAGATTTTGGAGACAGCATAACTGCCCAAGAAGGGGACAGGTGTTTCACAATTTTTCCCATTCATACCTACAGTTTTTATTAAAAGAGGCAAAATAATCTTATTAAAATCAACAAAGACATATTAGAATTTTTTGGGAAAAAACACAAACAATTTAAAGGCCAGAGAGAAATAGACACTCTATGTAATAATATTCGTACACGCATTAAGCAAAAAGAGCGAGGATATCATAGAAAGAAGTCTAAAAAATTTCAACGAGACAATATTCCATTTGACATTAATAATACAATAGATGAACATATGGTAAATTTATCAGCCTTTGAAGTCATAGATGAGTGTTTGGGGGGAAACTTTGATACAGATACAAATTCAACCATTGATCAGAATTACCTGAAAGGAGGGTCGACAGTGTAGTGACTCTTTATCAATTAGGATTCCCTTATCCCCTATAATAATGATTAAAAATAAACAAAGGAAAAACCATCACTGAGGAAAGTAAGCAAACACAAAAAATTTTCATATCATATACAAACATAGAGGATATTCGAGAAAAGATATATCTATTCATAAACGATACCAAGGACGGGGAAAGTATTTCAGATAACTCGGAGGGATTATCGATAATTAAATGAGAGTCCAGAAGAATTCTGGGTGCAATCAAAATCCAGAAATGAGACAACCACTGAATCAGAGGAAATGATAGAGTATCCACATGATGTTAGGGAAAATAAATGGGAAACTTAATGAATAAAAGTAAAACAAAAAATTACTGGGAATAATCACAGTATTAATTCTAAAAATTTTCCTCAAAAATTTAAAGAAAAATTTTAATGGCAATAGAAAGGAAACTAGGAGAGACAGTAAAAAATAAAAAGAAAAATGGAAAAAATTTTGGGAAATGATGTGGGCCGACAAAAAAAAATAAAAACAAAACAGGATATTTACAGAGTAGGAAGAAACAAAAAGAGGGACAAGGGGAAAATAAAATCTCCAAAAAGAACAAGTTAATCAAAAAAATGAAATAATGTGATAGCAGATAGCAATGACGATCAAAAAATCTTAACCTTAGTAAATATACACTTAATAAATTTGAAGAACTATTGTTAAAGAAAGGCCTAAAAAATTTGCTCTTCCTCTCAATTTATGGCTTTGATGCGTATATAGGCATAAAATTTTTTTACGAAATTTAGCTATAAAAAAAATTCTTTATTAAAAAAGAATTACAAGATATTTGGGACAAAGAAAATATAAAGACAAATTCTATTACAACAAAATTCTAATGTAAATATTAATTTGAATCAGTATAAACATACAACTCTAAAGCTAAATCAAAATTCAAACCCTTTGAATTTAATATTCAGAAGCCTTTGATACGTTTCAGAATTTAGTTATCATGGATATTCGAAAAATAACTAAAAAATAAAAAAATCTAATAAATACCAAAAAAGAAATCTAACTAAGAAAGAAAGGGAAGCCATTAAGTCACTCCAGATAACAATCATTAATATACGTCCAGCAGATAAGGGTGGGGGCATTGTAATACTTAGACCCGTCCCTCATATGACAAGGAAAGCTCAGCATATTCTGTCGGACACCCGCAATATCAAAAATTTAAATCAGATCCGACAGAAGTTTATTTGAAATCATTAAATAATCTGTTTTGTTAAAGGATATGAATTAGGAGTTCTTAATTTAAAAAAGAATTTTAATTATATATGGAATAAAACTCCAAGGATAGCAGCATTTTATTACCTCCCCAAAATTTATAAAAAAACCAGATAATCCACCAGGAAGACGCATCATTTCGGGCATGGATGTTTGACAGCCAACATGGTCTGAATTTCATAGATATCCAACTACAACCCTTATAAAAAGCTTCCCCATATCTAAAAGATACCACTCACATTTTAGATGAAATTAGTAAAGTAAAATGGAAAGAAAAAAATATATACTTGTAACATTAGATGTCACTTCTCTTTATACAACAATTCAAAATTTTAAAGGGAATGTGAGAATTTGAAATATTTTTTGATGAAAAGTAAAATCTTTAATGATATACAGACAGACTTTTATAGTAGAATGTGCCCCTTTTATATTGGAACACAACTATTTCATATTTGATGGAAATATTTCTTGCAAACTTGGGGCACAGCTTTTGGGGACCAAATCTGCCCCTAGCTATGCCAATTTATATGTAGGTGGTTGGGAGGAAAAGACAATATTTCCAGGGGCCACTGAGAGAAGATATAGGGCCCTTTTGGAAAAGGTTTATAGACGATATTCTATTTATTTGGAAAGGATCTTTGGAATCATTAAATGTGTTTTTTTGGAAGAAATTTTAAAAATAATGAATATTTTTTAACATTCCAATTCAGAAATAAGTAGGAACCGCTATAAACTTCTTGGATATTACTATTTTTCTAGAACAGAAATTCTACAGACAAAAAGTTACCATAAAAAAATGACACACAAGCTTATACCATCCTCCAGTTGCCATCTTACTAGATGGTTATCAAATATACCCAATAGTCAATTCTTGCGGATACGCAGAAATTGTACAAATGTTCATCATTTTGAGGAAGAATCCATCAGACTTTCGAAGCAAATTTTTTGCATAGGGATATTGTGGGGAAAATGTTGAAAAAAACAAAAATGAAATAAAAACATTTCCTAGAAATATACTTTTAAAAGAAAATAAAAATCTGAATACCGGAAAAAATAGGAATTTCTGAGGAAGTAACTGTCTTCGATTGTGATTTTAATATCATGATCAAAGCAATATTTTCAAAAGAATTATAAAAAAACATTGGAATCTTCTGAAAAAAGGGGTAAATGGGGGGGGAAATATTTACCAGATGTTCCCAAAGTAGTTTTTAAAAGAGCTCGTAACTTGGGAAACTGTTTAGCCCCCATATAAGTTTAATTAGTTTGGGAATGGCGAGTGAATGAAGCACATAAAAGGATTTTTTCATGCGGAAAATGTTACGGTTGTAAAAACTGTAATATGAGTAGTAAAAACAAATGGTAGAATTCTGCAATGGAATGGAAAGGTTTGAAATAAAACACTTCATAAAACCCGTCAATCAAAAGGCATAATATATTTCCCATAAAGTGCCATGCGGAAAAATATATGTGGGCAGAACTAAACGATCATTAGCCACCCGCATGGGAGCATGTTTTACAATATAAGAAAAAGGGCCCATCTGGGACACCCTTATCAAAAACACTTTAAAGTTCTACATCAAAGTTCATTAGAAAATACTGTCTTTTTTTTTTTGGAAACGAGATGTGTGAAACTGGACTGGCGAAAGGGTGAAACTAATAAGTAAGATGTCCAGAGCAGAAACAAGGTGGATTTTCAATTTGAATCACAAATACCAAATGGTTTGAATTCAGATATTGAACTATTTGCGTTTTAAGGTTGTTGTTTAAAAAAAAAAAAAAAAATCTGAGAATTTTTCTTTTTTCTCTCCTCCCCTCTTTTTCCTTTTTTTCCCTTGGGATTTTAAATGGGGACGATTCCAGTGATTGTTTTAATCCTTTGCACATTAATGTGCATATTGTTGTTTTTCATTGCAGCATTATTTATTGTATTTATTATTTTGTTTTATGAGGTAGAATATATTAAAGGTTAGGGAAATGTATTCTTGATTGTCTTTTAAGTAACATCATCTGTAACAAAGAGGGTGTGGAACAGATTTTAAGGCCCCGCTAAGCCGGCATTATACCCTGATGAAGGAGATCGTTATTCTCTGAAACGCGTTAGGTCTTGTTGCCTGCTCGGCTTTCGTTAGCTTCAGCCTTAGTGACGTCAATCTAGTCTGTTAGCCTGTATGTGTGGATCCCGCACGCTGCCGGCCGAGCGTATTAAACGGTGAAAACACCACATGTTTGTATGTTTTTATATTTTTATTTCTGACAAATCCACCAACTGAAGATTGGAAGTGGACCGAAACCTGGATTAGGGGAGGGTTCCTGGCTGATGGAGCATCCCGTGAGAATCTCTGGGGAAGGGTTTGCACTATTACAGGTGTGTTTTACCAAAATGGTTTTTTAAACTATTTGCATGGGGTTGCATATTTTGGAATTTGATTATTTGGGGATGCTTGTGATTAAGTTGGCACCTTATACAGCGAACAGGGGCGATCGTTTTTTTATATATATACCCCTTTTTATTTCTATTAGAGGATTGCAGCAGGAGATTTCCTCTGACGATCTTTGTGCAGCTTGTTCCCTGAAACACCTGGCGCTTGTATCTAAAGTAGTAGTTAGTAATGTTCACAAATGTTTACCAACCAATCTGACTCAGCTATAGATATTTTGTAAAGAAGAATGGGCAAAATTCCAGCCTCTAGATGTGCAAGCTGGTGGAGACATCCCCCAACAGACTACAGCTGTCATTGCAGCTAAAGTTGGTCCTACAAAGTACTGACTCAGGAGGGCTGAAAATATATGTACGCCACACTTTTCAGTTTTTTTATTTGCAAAAATGTGGAAAAGCACATATTTCTTTACACTTTACAAATACTTTCTACTTTGTATAGGTTTATGGTTGTAACGTTCAAAAATAAGGAACAGTTCAAGGTGTATAAATACTTTTGCAACCCACTGTAAATTAATGAACAATATGAAAATGTGCCACATGGTAAAAGGTTGCAGTACTGGAATCCAAAAAGGCTAAAAGAAAGAAGTGGAATTGTGTGGGTAATGGAGGTAGGAAAGGTAAATTAAGAGCCAATTTTGAAATATGTGGAAAAAAAACATGAAAAAATTAAAAGAGGGGATATGACACAAACAGAAAACATATCACAGAAAGAGAATGTGAATCCTTACTAAAACATAACTTTTAATAGAATGAATAAAACCTAAAAGCTGAGTGAGCAGGGCAAAAGCAGACTGAAAACAAATCAATAGGCAGTAAGAGAAAATTTATCCTCAGGCATGCATCATTAGTAGTACATATAGCAAGGGAATACTGAGCAAATACCTACAAAGACTATGGCTGAAAGATAGTAAGCCCTAATGTGCACCTTTAATAGTATACACAGAGAGTACTGACCCTCAGCTTGTATTTTACACATGGGCAGCCAGCATGAACTCCAGCTTGTCCTTCACCTTTTGCAGCTCGGCAATATCCTTTACAAGGCCAGTTTTTTTGGTCCAGTTTCTCAGTTACAGCCCAGAATTTGTCCGTTAACTCTTGTCTCCTGTGGCGACACTTTACGGTGGCATGTCTGTTCCTTTCTCTCCGGACCCTCTGTTTTTTCTCTTCTTTGGATGACAGCTGCTCATCTCTTCTCCTCCGGTCAATGCTTTTGATGACTCCCTGTGGTTGTAAGGCTCTGTGCCGCGGGCGTAGTACCTTTGTTCTAATTTTTTTATGCTTTATATTTTATGTCTTTTATTGACTGTTACTTGCTGAAATTAAAACTGACATAATTGATTTGAGACATTTTCTGGTTCCTACTTTGTCAGCTTCAGCTAAAAACTTTACTTATATTTTGATTTGCATATCTACTACTTGAACACCACCATAGGTCCGTATTCTATACCTCATCCAAATAATTCAGATGAAAGAAAGTTACTATATACCCAGCAAACCAGTCAAAGTGCGGTGGATTCCCTGAGATGTTTACAGAACCAGGCTGCTCGCGACCTATCTTTTGATGCCATCTACATGAGTTGTACCATCCTGTATAACCATAAAAGGTGAGGGATTTTCATTACCCTCCCCATTACCGCTGTTTCCCACTATAGTGTTACGCGAGGTGCGTCTGTCCTCTGTTTTCTCTTTTACAGCACACTATATATTTGTACTTCCATACTCTTTATCCATGTGTCCCTGTACACTTCTCAAATCTCTCTATCCCTCTACTCTCTCTCTCTTGACTCCCGACTGACTCCTCCCCTTCTTATTCCCAGTCTTTTTCTCCTCTCAAACCACTCCCTAGCAGTTTGCGACCCCTTATGTTAGTGACATCTAGAGTTAACTCCACAAACTGCTGGTTTCACCCTACAAGGTATCTAGTACCCCCATTCTCCAAATTCTGCAGAGAAGGCACCAACATATTTTAGACATTTTCACAATTATACTATAAATTGGGAAAACCTACACTGATCTTTATTTAAGGAAAAAAAAATAGTCAAAATGGATAACTGAATATTTTTCATAAGACATAAAAAAAACTTTGATGGCAATATGAAAGAAATAAAGATCTACTGTATGACCTTAATGAGATTTTAAAGAGAAGAAGAAAACCTCTTTCACAAATTCATTTTCCAGAATAAGTAAGGACCTGTTAAAGATGCCTTTATGTGGCACTTGGCAGTACGATTCACACATATGGTGCCATAAATTGATTATTTCATTTTAAAGGACTTTTCAGAAGGCTCTCAGTTGGAAGTTTGCCTGTACTGGAATCACCTCAAGTTTTAAACAAATTATTAAGAAAAATGAATTGTTAAACAAATGGAGTGGAAAAGTTTTGGTGTTTGAGCCAAGAATTCCATAAAAATGCTATACTTTGACTTTTGTGTCATGATGTGCAAAATTGATGATTGGCATGCTTTGATAAGGGTACATGGAGATAACTGTAAAAATGACCATGTATTAAACTGGTTGTGCCATGGAGAACACTTATTTTCTATCTACAGGCTGGAAGATAAATGTCTGATTTAAAGCAGTGTGTTGAAAGGGGCCTTTGGGGACCCAGGCTCAAGTGTGACTGCTGCAACCCCTGTCGCTATGTCACTGCTCTGAGGTATGATGTACTAGGTGTCACTTCCTTAGGTATGAGCCACCAGGTGTTACTTCTCAGGCATGAGGCATTAGCTGTTACTTTTAGCACCTACTGCCTCATTTGTAGTGCAATAGTTTAAAATAAGTTCTGTACCTGACAGTCAAATAGAAGGAGATGTAGAATGGAGAGGAGCAGCATTTCCACTTTCTGTAGCCTTGCTCCTCCTCTCCATCCATCTTAGAGATTGGGAATGTGCAGGCTGCCAAGCTTGTATAGTGCCACAGGCAGGGCCGTATTTACAGCTCATGCTGCCCTAGGCACTGAAATTAAGAACACCCCCAGTGCTTATTGGCACCACTTTGGGAGACATGCGACTTTTTGATCACTTTTTATTCCAATTTTTTGGGGAGTCAAAAAGACCAAAAACCTCCCTGAGTGAGCCTGCTCCATACTCTGTCACCGACATTATGTTGTATATATACTTTAAATGTCAGTAAGGGGTTACAGGGTTTGCCCGGTCCTATGTTAATTTTAGCACAAGTCAATCATAGCTATCTTCAAGCTGACCGTGCATGAAAATGAGTTGGAGCAACATTTGCACCCATCCTCTCCATTCATTTCTCAGGGAGTTCTGAAAAGAGCGTACTTACTATGTTCAGAGCTCCCATAAAAGTGAAGGGAGAGGACGGGCGCTATGAGTGACCCGTGCAGGGGATTTTACTAATATTGCTATTCTTAACACAGTTCCAATGTCACACAGACACAAAAGACAAATGGATAGGCTGGATTTACACAGCATATTTTGCCTCTGGAAACATACACTGTGTAATCCGCAGAAGGAATCTGAGCGACACTTCTGCCACATATTCCACTTCTTTCCTCATGACTTTCATGGCAGTTTAAGATGCGCATGAGACCCATCTAATGGGGCCAGTGTCGGACTGGGGTGCCTAAGGCCCACCAGAGGAGTTGATCTTAGGGGCCCACTTTGCCTCGCTGTCTCCGCCATCTGTATAGTGCCCCACCCAGTCTCGCTTCAATTTATTGGAATGAAGAACAAGATTCATGGCACTCACCAAGTCCTTAAAAAAGTCCTTCTTTATTATGGCAATTGCTAATATGTGGAGGGACAAACGCTGGATACACAGTATCTTAGCAGGTGATGGCCATTTCGCATTCACATACACTTCCTTTAGGCCTTGTCTAGTTGTCGAGTTCGCTTCAATTTATGTAGACCGATGTGATAACATCATAACTTGAATCTTACCCAAAGAACTTTACAAACCCAGAATCCCATGGCATATATTAACAATAATTCTAGTAAGACCAAATACCACATCACAACCACATAGTGACTGAATTATACCCCAACACCATGACCACATATCACCACCATATAGTGACTGTATACTACCACCACACCATTACTGAATATAAACTATTACACTTTGCATACATATAAGTGATTGCAATGTAGTTAAATTTAGTGACTCACAGGTAACGTTTCTCTTATGAGTCGGTCACGTTCCCTTTTCTTCTCCATCCGATCCACACCACCATGCTGACTTCTTCCTGGCCAACACTCCTCCCTGCAGATTTGGACACAACTATCTTAGAATCTGCACTTTTCTAGCAACTCTTTACTTTTCCCAACTTTGTACAAACTTCCCAGTGGTGGAAGATCAAGTATATGCTACAACTTAGAGGCCCAGTCTCAGAGGAGGAACAGAGGACTAACCCCCTGGAGATTGTGCTACAGTTCTGGCCTGTATGCCTCAGAATCATAGTATGTGGTCCGAACTCCTTCCCTTGCACCCAGAACATCAGCCGCAGGCATGATGCATGATCTCTAGGTGGTGCAGGGGATGGAGTTCGAGAATGTCATGTTTTTTGCTTTTTGTAGTGTTTCTGTTTTTCCTACAGATTTCGCAGTTGGACTTTGATGGATTTATTGAACCAGTGTCTGATCAATTTCTTTAATACAATGGTAGTGGAAGTCGGGGGAGTTTATTCAAATAAAGTGATTTTTGTGCTGTGTCTGTTTGTTGTTTTACCATTTATTTCCAGTGTTAGTAATAAAGGTGTCTATTACTAGCGCTGGGACTTGGTGTCAGCCTTGGGGTAAAAGAAAAACACCACTGGCTGAAACCAAGTCTCAGCACTAGTAATAGAGAGATGTCTGTCAGACACCTTTATTACCAACACTGGAAAGATAGTGGTAAAAAATACCCTGAAACAACACAAAAACACTTTATTTAAATAAACACTCCCCGAAACCAGCCCTCACTGACCATTTTCTTAAGAATATGGATACAACTCTCATCCAACACAGTCCAGAGGGGAAACCTATAAGATACAGAAACACTAATCAGCATGTGGCTGATGGTTATCATGAGTAGGGCAGCAAGGTAAATTGCCCCCAGGTAGCTAGGTAGTTTGCCCCCAGATATCTAGGTAAATTGATCCCAGGTAGCTAGGTAGTTTGCCTCCAAGTAGCCAGGTAGTTTGCCCCCAAGTAGCCAGGTAGTTTGCCCCCATTTAGCAGGTAGCTTGCCCCCATTTAGAAGGTAATTTGCCCCCAAGTAGCCAGGTTGCTTGTCCCTATTTAGTAGGTAGCTAGCCCCCATTTAGCAGGTAGTTTGCCCCGATTTAGCAGGTAGTTTACCCCCAAGTAGCCAGGTAGTTTGCCCCCAGGTAGCCAGGAAGCGGCCCCCACATAGGTAAATTGCCCCCAAGTAGCCAGGTAGCTGCCCCCATGTAGCCAGGAAGCTGCCCCCATATAGGTAAATTGCCTCCAAGTAGCCTGGTAGTTGCCCCCAAGTAGCCAGGTAGCTGCCCCAATGTAGCTAGGTAGCTGACCCCCTTTTGGTACATTTCCCCCTCGTATCACGGTATCTGCCCCCCAGTAGCCAGGTAGCTGCCCCCAAGAATCCAGGTAGCTGCCCCCATGTAGCCAGGTAGCTGCCCCCATGTAGCCAGGTAGCTGCCCCCATCTAGCCAGGTAGCTGCCCCCAGAGACAGTAATTGCCCCCATTAGGTGAAAAAGTAATAAATTCACTGACCTTTTCCCGTTCCCAGTTGAGTGGCTGCAGCAAGTCTGGCTTCACTGCCGGGATTCTCCTACTGAAGCCCGGCACAAGCGGCACGCTATGACATCATAGTGCGCCGCCTGCTTGGTGACGTGGGCCCAACTCCTCATAGGTCTGAGACCTATGGCCTTATACCTACTAGGCAGAATAGCGGTGCTGAGCGCCTGCGAGCGTTCAGGACAGAGGACCTGAGCGTTCCCAGGCATGATGTGCGGGCCGTGTCCGGGTGCCTGTGCTGCGGGCCCCGCTGTGTTGAACCAGGGGCCCACCAGAGGAACCACCGATCCTCCGGTTGGCCAGTCCGACGCTGAATGGGGCCAATCCGAATCCTGGTTAACATCATGTTTTCCATGCTAAATATGCAAGGATAACTTGTAATCAATTGAGAGGTACATAGTTTTTTGGTTTTTTTTTTACATAACAAAGATTTGAAATCCATGTCTGTAAATACATGTGCCACAGTTCACGATATGCAAGGATAACTTGTAATCAATTGAGAGGTACATAGTTTTTTGGTTTTTTTTTTACATAACAAAGATTTGAAATCCATGTCTGTAAATACATGAGCCACAGTTCACAATGCACGTATTCCCACTGAAAACAATGGGGCAGTGGAAGTGCTTTTTTGATGCATATTTTGATGTGTAAAATGTGAACTTTACACATCAAAAGGTGCATCAAAAATAGTGTAGCCATACACTCATAAATTCAAGAATACACAAATATACACACACTCACACAGACACATACTGTACACTAACCTCCAGTTATTGATAGAGCTATCAAGTTGTCTCCTCTATTTAGACGGAGTCTGAACAAAGGGGAACTCAGCATAGTGCTGATAACACAGCAGGCACCAGACACGAGGCAGAGGAGGGCACACAGTGCAGAGCTTCCTGGGAGCGTTCCCCCTGTAATAGACCGGAGTGGAGGGCAGAGAAGAGGATGAGAGGAGTCGTAGTTTTAGTCATTGCTCCCTCAGGGTTGTCACGGCAGCTTCAACTTCAATCATACCTCCCATGCCCCGTTCCGGGACAAAAGGTGGGGAACCTGCAGTTTGGAGTAGATGTCAGTACTCATACCCCCAGGGGCGCACTCCATGATCGTGGTGGTGCTCTCCTGCTGTATGTATGGATGTTTCGGTGTTGTAGGGAGGTGCCCATGATGTTGATGCAGTAAGCAGAAGGCAGACAAAGCGTTAAATGTTGGTTTCAAGCATCACTTGACCCTTTTATTTATCGGTAAGTTCTTATACATGGCATCTCTCTTTCTTTTAAGTTACATTCCTTTTACTGCCTGTGTTGCAGCTAGCAGCCATCAGAGGTCCCTTCTAAAATTGTCCTTTATTTGGATGCAGTCCTGGTACTTCATGGAGTTTGCAAACCCCAGGAAGAGTGTCATCCTAACATTTCCAGATAGACTGCAATGGTATAGCAGAGCGACTCCAGGAGAACTGAATTTAGATGGGCCAGGCCAGAGGCAATCCGGGCAACAGTAGGCAGTTTGGTAGGCCAGCGAGGAACTTCCTATTCGCAACCTATCATGTACACCTCCCTAGTGTACCTGTCCAAAGGTACAATCCAGCTAAGCAGTAATCCTTTCAGAAAAGTCTTAATTTTCATCCAGAGATTCATGGCCGATAAATGGGGTTATTGGCCTTTCCAGTTGCAGTCTGGAAGAGGCCCAGACTTCAAAGGGTTAAGTGGGATCCTTCATCTTCTCCTGTGATCTGACAAAGGTTTAGACCACAGATGTATATACACACTGAAATTCTTTCACTATTAAACTAGGGTCTATTTATAATTTTTTTCACCTGTCCCTACCTACTCCACTCACATCTTATCCAATGGCTGCAAAGCTGAACACTTACAAATAACATTTATCACATCACACAAGCTCCTACAGATTCTGGTCTCTAGCAGTACATATAACAACACAGAGATCATGTCATCATTAGTATCTCAGTGCAAAATAGCATATTATCCTTGGTTCAGCATAAAATCACATACTGTAGTAGTAGGCACAAGGAGTTTATAAGTACAAGGGGCTAAACTCCTGTATACTACACCCCTCCCACCGCTCCCTGACCTGACAGTGACAACTCTGCTGCGGCATGCTCCAGAGGCTAGGACTGTGGAGGAGCCGCAGCCTCCAGTACATCACCAAGCAGCACTGTTCTATTTTAAAAACACCTCCTCCCCTAGAAAATTCACCATTTTCAACATTAAGGGCGACATGTATGATCAGGCTTTACTCCCGTTTTTTGGCGGGATAAATGCGCCTCCCGGCCCGAATCCCCCTGTCGGATTTCAGTGTTAGGCGCAGCGTTCGCCACTTTTGCTGCGCCCCGCTGAAGGGGCGGGCAGTGGGCGCGGTGTGGGCGCGGTGTAGGCGTTTCGGGCGGGACGCGGCGCGCTCGTATACTCCGAGGCAGTTAACATCGCGAGTCGGCAAAAACGAGGCGCAGTGGCAGCGCTCGGCAGCTCCGACAGGCAGACCTGGTTTTTTTTGGTTAAATGCTCCGGCAGAGGCGAATGAAAGAGATGGAACATGCGAGGAAGGTAGAAATCGCTACAAAAAATCTCGGCGCTCCCTCCGGCAGCGGGGTTGATTCAAAAAAAGCCTTTAAAAAGGTGGAAAACATTCTCAAAAAGAGCAAACCTCAAAATAAACAAAATTTTTTAAAAAAAAATCATTTTCCTAAACTCTAAAAAAGGCGAAATTTTTCAAAAATTTTTATGATATTGAAATTGCCCCGGGAAATACAGTAATTCAAATTCTGACCAATGAGAATAGCTTAAACAATTTGAATTACTGTATTTCCCACGATTCTCTCTATTGAAATTTCCCCTAATTGCCCCGGAGGGGTTTTTAACGCTTTTTTTGAAAAGAAGGGTTTGGGCTTTTTATCTGATAATGTTTTACATTTAAAAAAAATAATTTTTTTTTTTACTTCATGCCACGGGCCGAGCGCCGAGATTTCGAGCGCCCACTTCCATAGAAAATGGGAGAAGTCTCGCGCTTGATTGGCTGGATAGCCAAGCCCCCCTAGCTCAGCCAAATCAGCTCTTTTTGTTTTTTTTTACGTTTTTTTAAATTATCCCCCATGGTTTCTGTTTGGGTCTAAACTTTCCAAGATAGAAGGGGCCCCTTTTTGGGTGCTCCTATTCGAGGGTCATTAACTCCATAGGTTTTAATGGTCTCTGTCGCTCCTATTCTAAGGGCTGAGCTACCCGACCCCCCGCTAGCTCAGAAAATCACCTTTTTTTCAGCATTTTTACATATTTTGAACTGTCCCGCCGTGGATTCTGATTGGTCAAAAAAAATTCTCCAAGGCTATAATGGGTTTTTGGTCGCCCTATTCTGATTGGTGAGCTACCCAAGTCCCCGGTAGCTTAACCAATCAGCCTTTTTCCAGCATTTTTTATGATTTTAACTACCCCGCCGTGGTTTGTTTGGTCTAAACTTTCCCATGGGTTTTTAATGGTTCACTTGTTTTTTTGATTGGTTGGCATAAACCGGCCAATCAGAATAGGTTTCAGAATTTGAATTAGTGTATTGCCCGGCCATTTCCTATATCTTAATTCTTGAATTGGGATATTGGAAAGGGATTGTGTTTTATGTATTTTTATTTTTTAGGGTTTTAGCTCTTTTTTCCCGAGAATTTGAACGCCTTTAAAAAGGCGATTTTGATTCTACTCCGCACCGACATGTGGAATATTTCTCGCTGTTCCAGCCTGCCGATCGGAATGTTTTTTTGGGGCAGCCCGCACGGCGCCTAAGTCCCGCACTGCGCCCATGTCCCCGCATGTTTCCCCCCACACACTGGCAGGCGCAGGGAACTTTCCCCCCCATGTACGAGTGCACCGCCTCGGACGGGGAAGCTTAGCGCAGTCCCGCACTGCCCCCGGGCCCCCACTGCGCCCCACCATGGCCAGGCGCAGCGGACTTTTCCCCCCATGTATGCCGCAAAACCTCCGGCGCCGAATCATAGCACAGCGCCCCACTGGCCTAATCCCCCCTGGGGCCTAACACAAGGCGGGCGCGGGGGGGCTTTACATGCTATGTATGAGCGCGCCCCGGCCCCGACATAAATCAGGTGCAGATTCCGCCGGGAAAGGTGCGCCCCGACCCGGCGAGATTCATACATGTGGCCCTAAGTTGGGATCGCAGGCAGAAAAGAGAACTGCAAAAATAAATGAATACATGTGTAATTGTTATGACCACCTGCTGGTGGCGCCCCCTGCAAGGTGTCGTCCTAGGCACGGGATCTCCAGTGCCTAACTATAAATACTATATTTACTATTTTGCCATAGGCAAACTTAAACTCTATCAGTTCTCTATCTGTTTAACACTAAAACGTAACTTTTTTTATATATAACTCTTAACCTCTATACACACTATATAAAAACCAGATCACTCACCACAACATATAACCCTTTTTGCTTCTGAAAGAGGGAATAACCCTTTCCCTATTATCAGTCTGGTGGAGCACCACCTATTAACAGGAAGCCTTATATCTATAGCAAATTACTAACCCCAAAGTAAGGGATCCCAAGCCAACTACTTGGGCAGTCGTCCCTAATCTCATGACACAGAACAAATAAGGCCCCCTTGTGAAACCCCTGCAGCAGGTGACACTTGTAGACAGAGGTGAGAAATCACAATTTAAAACATCATATCTGACCTCGCCGACATGTTTCGCCAGCTAACCTGCGAGATTCCCAATTTTTTGGAGATTATGTAACTATAAATACAGCCCTGGCCACAGGCAGTCCCCAAACCCTGCTGCAAATGTACTCTCTCCCCTACTCTTCTCCTTTCAACTAATGGTTACACTTTGTTCCCCTGCCTTACTGCCCCTTATGCTGAATTGGTTCTGTCTAGCTTCTGGATGACCATTAAGGGTTCCAGCAGTAGACTACTCTATGATCAGCAGGCAGAAACCTGGTGGGCCGCTGAGGCTGGACAGGCTCACATTAGCTAACTGAGGGGCCAGTGAATCCCCCTGTGAACCCCTAGTTCTGGTGCATCTTTTTTACTGTATATGCATTCTCGGTGCAGACGGTGTGATGATGTCCCTACATCACACTACTACCTGTACCACTGTGTCTTCTAGACTGTAAGCCTAAGGCAGCCTGAATTAGACTTGCAGCCTGTAAGATGCCGATAGTAGCAGTGTACCACCCAGTGTAGGTGGCGTGATGATGTCATATCACCTGCACTGCACTCAAGCCAGAAGAGTGAGATATATGGCAGGGAAATGGGGAGAGGTGAGTTTTATTTTTTTTTTTTTTTTTAATTATCAGAATCAGGGCTCTATTAAGAATAAGGGGCTATCTTCCTATTGGGTAGCCTTTATAACTACCTACCTAATGTAGGCCTATATACTTATGTACTTAATGGGGTCCTAGATACCTACGTACCAAATGGGAACCTGGTTACCTCACTACTTATTTGGAGGCCTATATATCTACCTACCTACTTAATTGGGGGTCTATATACCCACCTACTTAAGGGGAACCTGTATTCTTACCTACCTAATGGTCAATACACCTGCCTACCTACTGAGGGTCTAAACATATCTAAAAAGGGGTCTAGATACTTATTTATCTAACAGGGGGGTACATAAACCTACCTACCTAAATGGTATCTATATAACTATTCAATAAGAGGGAAACCTAACTACCTACTAAATGAGGCGGCCTACCTTCCAAATTAGGGTCTACCCAATTTGAGTTTTTACCTACCTACTTTATTGGGGCTTTACCTTCCTACTTCATGGGAACACATGGGAACACATGTTGCTGCAGGTCTATTGTGATGTAGGATTAGGGTTGCCATCTGGCCAATATACCACCTGCTTAGCTGGTAACTCTACTGTTGAGTGCCAGTAACTATCTCTCCGAGGTAAAAATCAGGAGGCCTCCTGACCGTTACTGTTAAGGCAGCAACTTATCCCACTGTATAGATATTGTTGTGCAGTGATATGGTTGCCCCAATACTGCCTGCAGAAGACAAAGACAGAAGGACGGAGCTCCTCTCGCTGTATGTACCTTGCAGCCTGTAGTAAACACTTCCAGGCTGTATGTGATGTCACCAGGGGCGTAGCTATAGGGGGTGCAAAGGTAGCGGTCGCTACTGGGCTCTGGAGCCTTAGGGGGCCAAAAGGCCCCTATACCACATAGGGAGATACTAATATTTAAATGGGGACATGGTAAGGGGGGCTTTTTATGGTTTTGCACTGGGGGGCCCCTAGGTTTTAACTTTAGGGAGGTACGGAGGGGACTGGTCCCCCCACTTTTTTTTGGTGGGGTACGGTCCCCCCCCCCACTTTTTAGCCACTTAAATAAAAAATAATCCATATGAAAGCAGGAGAATACGGTAAGTGGGGAGAGCAGAACACAGAGGAGGAAGAGGTGAACCCTTTGCCTCCGATATTTCTGTGCATCTTGGGGGGACATATTAAGTAGCAGCCTCAAGTGTCAGTGCAGAGTGAGAGCCGCGCTGATTGGTGGAGCAGGAATCAGCAGGGGCTGCTTTACCCAAACACAATGCTGCTCACATCCAGCACACTCTGTATCTGGGCTGTATTTTTTCCCTCCCATTGAATACCACTTTGCCTATGCTCAGCCCTCATCAGAGACGAAGAGAAGCTCTTGCCGAATGCCAATTGCACCAGACTACAGGAGACACATAAGGAGGGGACAAGGTTGCTAGGCGCTGTGTTTGTGAGTAGGGTATGTACTGTATATGTGATATGTGTATATACTGTACAGCCATGTGTCTAGCCATGTCACTTCTTCCCTGCACTTACGCACCGGGGAAAATGAAAGTGAATGGGGCCAGCCCCACAGCATTTTAGAAGTGTGGACGGGCCAGCGCATACTTCTAAAACACCCGACATGCAGCAGAGCACACAGTATGCCCCGCTATACACTGGGTGAACACGCCTTAAGGGTACATTCATGCAGTAGATATGAATTCTGATTCCAGGGGGGAATTCAGTTTTTGGATCTGCCTCAGAACCGGGGTCCAATTTCCCACAGGATAACGATTTACATTATACCCTATGTAAAATGAGTGTCGTTGTTTAGATGACACTAATTTTACTCAAGTATTTTCGGCGCGTACTATCAGTGCCTACACAGAATTCTTTGAAGCATTTTCAGCACTAACAGCACTAAAGGATAGGAGGCAGAAATCTGCCTCGGGCAGTCGGTGTCGTTTGCTCATCGGAATTCTGCGTTTGCAATTTCCACCAAGCGCCGAATTTCCACCAAGCAAACAACACTGACAATGCTGAAAAACCGTCATGTGAACCCACCCTAAGTGTGTACTGTGTCTGTGTTTAATATATGTATATATCACACACACGATTTCTGGGGTACCTTTGTCTAATGTAGTTAGTCTCTGGGGTACAGTGTTAATGTAATAAAACTCTGGGTTATGGTGTAATATAATCTCTGTTGTACAGTGTGCAATGTAATCTCTAGGGTACAGTGTATAATGTAATCTCTGTTGTACAGTGTGCAATGTAATCTCTGGGATAGGGTGTGTAATGTAATCTCTGGGGTATGGTGCAATGCAATCTCTGGGGTATTGTGCAATGTAATCTCTGGGGTACAGTGTGTAATGTAATCTCTGGGGAACAGCGTGTAATGTAATATCTGGGATACGGTGTGTAATGTAGTCTCTGGGGTATGGTGAAATATAATCTCTGTTGTACAGTGTGTAATGTAATATCTGGGGTACGGTGTGTAATGTAATCTCTGGGGTACAGTAAGTAATGTAATATCTGGGATACGGTGTGTAATGTAGTAATCTCTGGAATACAGTGAGTAATGTAATATCTGGGATATGGTGTGTAATGTAATAGTCTCTGGGATACAGTGAGTAATATAATCTCTGGGGTACAGTGTGTAATTTAGTCTCTGGGGCATGGCATAATATAATCTCTTTTGTACAGTGTGTAATGTAATATCTGGGGTACAATGAATAATGCATTAATATCTGGGGTATGGTGTGTAAACTAATCTCTGGGGTACAGTGAATAATGTTATCTCTGATGTACAGTGTGTAATGTAATTTCTGGGGTACGGGGTGTAATGTAATCTCTGGGATACGGTGTGTAATATAATAATCTCTGGGATACAGTGAATAATGTAGTCTCTGGGGTACAGTGTTTAATGCAATCTCTGGGGTATGGTGTAATGTAATTCTGGAGTACAGTGAGTAATGTAATTCATTTCTAGGGTTCAGTGTGTAATATAATACATTGTTGGGGTATAATGAATTATATTATTTCTTGTATACAATGTACAATTCATTTGTAAGGTGCAGTTAGTAATGTAATTTCTATGTCTACCATGTGTAATATAATTCATTTCTGGGGTGCGTTGAGTGATGTCATTTCTGGTGTATGAAATGCAATAAAATACATTTTGGGGTACAGTATGTGACATAAGTGATTCCTAGTGGTACAGGGAGATTGGGTTCTTTTATTTTCCTCATTCTGTTGTGTGTATAACAAATTTAATGGAGTAGTGATGGGAGATGGGAGGGTTAAGTGAACTTTGCTGCATTGCACAATATTTTTTATTTCCATCTAGAGGGGAAAATATTATAGGTGGGCTGGTTCGGTTTCATTGCCAGGGCTGCTTTTTAGTCCCAGTCCGGCTCTAAACTTCAGTAATTAGAGAGCCACTCATAACCTTACGGATTGCACCAAAAGTGTTTGCCATAAAGACTCCGCCCGGACCTACTGGGGAGCTCACAGCACTCCCTCAGACCTCCTAGCTGGGTTAGAGGGGACCGCTTCACTGCAGGGAGAGGAGGGGAGAGAAAGTGAAAGGGAAGGCAAGCGAAGGAGGGATAGAAAGATAGGGGATGAGAGGGAAAATAGGTCCCCCCGCCCACTTTTTGAACCGAAGTTACACACCTGCTGGGCCTCCAGAGCCCTAGGGTACGCCTTTCGATGTCACCATGCTCCGCCGTGCATTGTGGGCATGGCCGAGCGTGGTGACTGACAGTTGCCATAGTAACCAGTATACTACAGAAATGTTGTGTACTGATCTCTATTGTATCAGTGATCTATGGGGAAAAGTAAAAAAAAAAAGTGAAAAAGTGAAAAAGTAAAACACAAACATGAAAAATAAAGTAAAAACACGCACACCTCCCTTTTCCCCTTTACAAACACCCCAAAAAGATAAAAAAATAAATAAAGTGCGAATATTTGGTATCGCCACGTGCGTAACAACCTATCCTATAAATCTGTCATGTTAATTAAGCTGCACGATGAATGCCGAAAAAAAATTCCCAGAATTGTGATTTTTGTTCATCCTGCATCACTTAAAATGGAATAAAAAGCGATCAAATCTCATATAAACGCCAAAGTTGTACCAATTAAAACGGCACTTCATCCCACAAAAAATGCCCTTACACAGTTCTGTATACATAAAAATAAAAAAGTTATCGCTATCAGAAGACAGACGTATCAATAGTGTTTTACACACTAAAAACACTTTTTTTAAAGAGCTTCAACATAAAAAAATATATATAAATTGGGTATTGCTGTAATTGTATCGAACCCATAGAGTAAAACTAACATGTCATATATATTGCATGGTGATCGCTGTAAAAAATAAAAATACTACTAGGATTGCAATATTTTCTTCAACCTGCCTTCCAAAAAACTGGATTTAAAAGTGATCAAAAAGTCTTATCCGCCCAAAAATACCAATAAAAACATCAAATCATCCCACAAAAAAAGTCCATAATCAGCTTCGTGCACAGAAAAATAAATAAAAATCATGGCTCGCAAACTATGGCGATGCAAATACATGTTTTCATTTTTTAATAAAACTGTTTTTAGTGTGTAAAAGCAGTAAGACATAAAAAATATACACATTGGCTATCGTAATCATATTGACCTACTGAGTAAAGCTATCATGTCATTTACTATATAACATATGGTGACGGCTGTAAAAAATAAAAATAAAAAACACTACTAAACACTACTAGGATTGCTGTGTTTTGTTCAAAAGGTCTCACAAAAACCTTAATAAAAAGTGATCAAAGCGTCATATACTCCCCATAATGGTACCAATAATAATCTCAAATCATCCCGCAAAAACAAGCCTGTAATCAGCTATGAATAAGAAAAATATGATGAATAAACGCATATCAATTGTGTAAAAGTAGTAAAACATAAAAACCATATAAAATTTATTTTATTGCAATTGTACCTTTCCACATAGTAAAGATATTATGTCATTTATACGGCATGGGGAACGCTGTACAAATGAAGCCCAAAAAACAATGGCAGAACTATGTTTCCCCCCCCACTTTTATGGTTCAATGCTAAAAAAAACTATGGAACACCTATGAGTCCAAAATGCATAAAACACCCCTAGATGACATCCAGGTGGGGTGTTGAATCCAAAATGAGGTGACTTCTGGAAAGTTTTACCTGTTCTAGTACTTTGGGGGCTTTGTAAATGTGACATGACACCCAGTAAAATTTGCATTCCAAAAGTCAACTATCACTCCCTCCCTTGTACACCCTGCCATGTGCCCAAACAGCAGTTTACACCCACATATTGCCAAACTTAGAAGAAATTGTGTAACAAAATTTGGGGTGCTCTTTTCCAGAATTCCTTGTAAAAATTAAACATTTTCAGCTAAAATCGCCGGTTGCTGTAAAAAAAAATTTTTTTTCATTTTCACAGCCTAACGCTATAAAATTTGTGAAACAATTGGGGGGTCGATATACTCACTACACCCCTGGATGTATTCCTTAAGGGGTGTAGTTTCCAATATGGGGTCTATTTAGGGGTGTGTATTAACTTTTAGCACCTTAGAGTCTCTGCAAACCTGTAATGGTGCCTAAATAAGATCATATTGAAAATGAGACCCCAAAGTCAGGTAGGTGCTCCTTCTATTATAGTTGAACCAAATAGCGCACTAGGGCAACATATGAGATATCTTGAAAAAATGGCAGAATCTGGGGAATCAATGTTGAGTTGAATTTCCCTGGTCACATCTACCGTGTTCCAGTGAATAATGGACAAAAATTGAAAATGTGCAAAAAAGTGAAATTTTGAAATTTCACCTCCACTTTGCTTTAATTTCTGTGAAATACCTAATGGGTTTATGAACTTCCTAAACCCTGTTTTAAATACTTTAAGGGGGTAGTTTCTTATATGGAGTCATTTATGGGGGTATCTAACATACAGGCCCCTCAAAGCCACGTCAGAATTGGACTGGTCCCTAAAAACATCTATGTCACAAATTTTATTGAAAATGTGAAAAATCGCTACTAAATTTCTAAGCCCCCTAATGTTGTAAAAGAAAAAAATCACATTTCAAAAATGATGCCGACCTACAGTAGACATATAGTAGGTGCTGTTATAAACTATTTTTAGCAGAATAACTTTTGATATTTTTCACAAATAAACAAGGATTGTATGGACCAAAATTGCATACTAACTTTAAGTATAATGTGTTACTAGAAAACAATCTCTGAATCACATGCTTGCTTGAAGAAGGCCATGTATTGACGGGCCGAAACGTTGCTATGGTGTTTCTCACTTTGGAATAAAGTTCACTCCTGCTTTTAAGATTCTGTGTCCAAACCTTTTTTTCTGAGTTGACCCTTGGAAGAGTTTGTGGTTTCCTCACACTTAGACGGACTTTGCATTTTCTACAATTGAATGATTGTGGAGACTTAGTGTGTGTTCCCATTTTGGCTATTTTTGTCAATAATATGCCATGTGTCATTGTACTTGTAAAGTGCTGCGGAATATGTTGGCGCTATATAAATAAAAATTATTATTATTGTCTAACGTTTGTCATTTGTCTATTGTCAGAAAATGCCTTTTTTTGTAATCCTTAACAACCCCATTAAAATAAAAAAAAGTCTGCTCCAACTACAGGGCTGAAAGCAGGGCCATCCTAACAGCATGATGGGTCTCTGGCAAATTGGTGAACTGGACTCTGCCCAAGCACATGGCATCCCACTAGTCATCTTCTCTAACCTTGCCTTATTATGACAATATATCGGGACAATCTGAATGAAGGTAACCGGAGAAAGAAAAGACGATACGGGAACTCACCCTCGTGTATTACAGTGGCACACCAATGGTAATAAGAAAATGTTACTGTATCTGCTCACCTGGTGCCGTTGTGCTGATGAAGGAGGCACAACTCTCCGTTAGGCGATATATCTGTGTCACCCAGTAAGGAGCTCGCTGCTGGTTCCAATGTCCTGGTCCTTTCAAGCGGAGGGGTGCAGGTGAAGATGAGTAAAACCGAGTAAAATCCCGATAGATGACCCACTAAAAAGCCAACAACCATGTGGTTCCAAAATAGCACAGAGACTCCAATGTTAATAGAAAAATGTAAAAATACCATGTTTATTGGCAGAAGTTACGTGTTACGTGCAAAATCGCACTTCCTCAGACTTCATGAGGAAGTCTGAGGAAGTGCGACTTCATGAGGAAGTCTGAGGACGTGCGACTTCATGAGAAAGTCTGAGGATGTGGGATTTGCACGTAACACGTAACTTCTGCCAATACAAATGGTATTTTTTACCTTTTTCTATTAACATTGGAGTCTCTGTGCTATTTTGGAACCACATAATTGTTGGCTTTTTAGTGGGTCAACTATCGGGATTTTACTCGGTTTTACTCAATAAATCAGGCCACACATCTGACCACCCCCAAATATGACACCTCATTAGGCCACGCTTCTAAGCCCCCTCAAGCACACCCATTCATGCCCAGCTTCCTCCAGCAGACCAGCACCAAAACAGTAGCTGTTTTTAATCAGAACAGAGTATAGCTGAAACCATTTTTCCCTGTAAATGCACCGAGAGAGGCGAGATTGCCGTTGGTGGATGGGCATGCACAGTTTTGGTGTGCAGTAAAAGCCTCAGATTTTTATGAATACTACAGGCAGCAGAAATACTCTTTGAAATAATTTATATATTCAATATTTTCTGTCTTTTGGCGTCTGCAGAGTGCTGTTGGTTCATATCTGGGTGTTTGCAGAACAGTGGAGTTGCCAGGATCTATAGAATATTTTATATAAATACATACAAATAGCTGTAAGGTATGTTCAGACAGTGTATACCTGTGCGCGCTATACACCAGCATGTACTTCCCACAGCTCCCATTGATTTTCACTTTTTCCCATGGCCAGGGAATACATCTGAAAATCATAGTACTCAATAAGGGGTATGATTTTACCATATTTGTGGGACGTACTTTGGGCGTATTGTAGCACAATTACACCCCAAAGTATGCCTTGCAAATACGCCATGTGAACATACCTTAAAGGGGTTTTGCCACTATCTAATGTTGCCGTGGGATCCTCCAAAATGGCTATTTAATCACTTTTCTAAATATATGTCATTAAAAAAGTGAAGCCTCTGAAAGCTACAGCCTGACTAAGATGCCCTTAGTTTCCTGACAGTTTACATTAGACACGACCAGGAGCTAACAGGAGCTGATCTGGCCACGCTTGCGTTGTTTGCACTTCTTATCTGATGGCAGGGAACATGAACGAGCTTTGAAAGGACTGGGGAAAAAGATCCTGTGTCTTTTGTATAGAGAATGCACTGGTTGTAATGTAATTATCAGAGTAAACATGCAGACGCTCCATGCTCAGCCCTCCTCTCCCTCCTGCAGTAGTTCCTGAACAAATGAAACTGTTTGTTCATTTGGTCACAGAGGGAGAAACTTGTGCACAATACAGTTATCCCCTGTGGATTAGCCAAATAATATATAATCATAACTGATTATCAGGAATATGCATGGGAGGTGGAGTGATGACATCACAGAGGAGGTACTTGTTTTTTTAAACACAGAAACACAACGCCTCTTTTTCAAGCCTCAAGAGGTGAGTATCAGCCTGCTAGGTGAGGAACTCGCTTCTTGGCAAAACCCCTTTAAGAAACTTTTCTATGTGTAGTACCTATGGTTAACAAATAACACCGCTGTGCAAGAAACAAATATCACTATACCTTTAACCACCTGGGGGCTATTTGTCCAGCGGGCCCCTGGCAACTGACCAGCCTGGACGTATAAACTTTCAGATTTTTGGTGGATTCTGTTCTAATCCAGAAAACAAGAACAAATGAAGTATTGAACCATATAACAAAAGTTACAATCCTGTGCATCAATTGAGCTTTCACTTTAGAACAAATTACATTTTCCAGTCTGTATAATTTTTTCTGCAAATCCTAATCCCATGGTCATATTATATCCTGATCACACTGTCAAGAGTGACCCTGAAAAACGGCAAGTCAATGAATGTTGATGTGTCTTACAGTGAAGGATCAGAACGTCTGCTAGGAAAGCGATTGCATATGTATGACCCCGGTCAGTGAGTTGCAGGTGTACTGGCTACTTCCACTTATCACTAGATCATTGTCTTCAGCCAGCGTTCCCATCCTGTCACCTCCTACATCCATTAATCTTTAATGACAATCCCACTCAATCCTAAATAAAAGCAGGCTGAGCAAATGAACTTCTGACCTGTCTTATTATACAGTCAAATAAAAATTCTGGATGTTCAGGATGAAGTAAGTCGTATTTTACATTTAATGAAGATACAGTAGAATCAGTAAATTATCCTCATTACAATTCAATAGATTAAAACCTGTTTTTTTTTTTTTTTTGCTAATTAATATGAAACCAGTCTCAGAGTCATGAATTTAATACTCAATAGAAATTATACAAATTGCTACAATTTTGTTTTTTTAAATGGCTCATATAACACAATAAATTTGGTTTATTATTATGAATCTTAGAAACATTTTTCTTCCTCATAATACCTCTTGGCTGAAATACGTGTACACCAATAAATTGTAGCACATATGGTACGATTTACAAGTAACAGTATTGTCAAGGTCACAGGAAAATTAAATAAGGCTTAGTTCACATCAATGTCGACGGTTTCTTTCGCAAGTTGCGCCATTTTTTCCTTTAACCCCTACCTGACAATAATGTGGCTCTTTGTTTTTTTTCCTCCCCGCCTTCCAAGATCCATAATTTTTTCATTTTCCATCTATGTTGACATATTAAGGCTTTTTTTTTTTTTTGCGGGACAAGATGAACCTTTTAATTCTCATAATATAAACACAGGCATAGTCCATTAGGCTATGTTCACACGGCTTAAATTGGGGTGCATTTCAGTCCGTATTTCACGGCGTACTGCGCTCAAATACGAGTGACATACGCCCCAGTCATTACGTTAATCCACAGTTCTCCTCTCCCCAGGTGTACAATACGACGCACGGGGAGATAAGTGACATGTAATTAATTCATGGCGCGTAAGTAATGACAGTCTATGGGGCTGGCGGGAGCTCCAGAACAACCGGGGTAATTGCAGGGCGTACTGTACGCCCTGCAATTAGCCATGTGAACTTAGCCTTAGAACAAATGTTTTCTTTATATAATACTTTTCAATTAACATAGCCCACAACAAATCTTAGGGCAATAGAGCACAATTATATAGAATATAAATAGAAAACCTGTGACATGTCCAGTGTGGATTAACACATCCTCTGTAGTGGCATGAAGCAATAGTCCTCAAAGAAGCACGGAACAAACAAATGGAATCGCCATGAAAGTAGCCGTCCGCCCACTGGTGATGTTTAGGAGGAAACTCCTCTTTCCTCAGACCGGAGTCACTATGCTTGATTCTCAGGTATATCAGTACGTACTCTAAATCTAATATACCGAATATACATCAGGAAACATCACGTTACTATATAAAAACATTTAAAAACACAATAATACTAACAATTTACAAAAAGGCTCTTAAATGGGTTGTCTCACTACAAGGATTGCTTTTTATGTTAAAGATCTTGCAACAACAAGTCACTTTGCAATATGTGTCCATTAACAGTGTCCTACCTATTCAGAGATATCCCCTCTTGTATGGGCTGCATCAGCTCATCAGGTCGCTATAGTTACAGACCTGTTCCATCTCTCATGATAGGCTGTCAGCACTGGTTGCTATAGCTACAGACCTGGCTTCTACTGCAACCTAGCGTAAGCCAGTAAACACGCCCCTGAATTCAAAATGAAACCAAGAGAATAGGACTGAGGTAAGATGAATCAATGTAATGAGAAAACCCCTTTAAGCTAAAGGCCTCATTTAACCCTTTTGGGGTGAGTCCAGCCTATAAATCCAATAAGCTTCACATTGGAGCAGACGGGATCGTAAGGTACTGTTGTCATTACCTACAATTTCCTCCACTATGCACCATCTAAACTTATGTACCTGATGGCGAGCCTCAATAAAGTGGTGTGCCACTGAAGTTTCACTGAACTTGGGGCGACATGTATGAAATATTAGTCTATAATACGCCTGATTTATGAACACACTCTACTGTGGTTCATAAATCAGGCACATTCTAGCACTTGTTACGACATTTTTGGCTCAGGTATACCACTTTGAAAGTGGTATTCCTGTTCCAGCAGCAATGCACCTATAAATGCCATAGTGACCTTTCGTGGCCTTTGAGATCGGGCACATTACAAAGTGCCGCAGGCGCTATGTAATGCGCATGATAATGGCGTGTGGGACATTTATACATGTATGAATGGGGCTGTGCCTGATATTGGGCTGAAAAGACGCCAGTTTTACCTCCCGCACCCCCCCCGTTCTTACTTTGCCGCATTAGTTTTTCTCTTCACCTTTTAATGATGTCACTATGTTTTAAAATTTTTTAGGGGGCGTTTTTTAAAGATTTGGGGGTTTTGATACGGGATCTGATTGGCCAAGTTGTCTGTCCAACATATACTTTTCCGCATGAACATTTTAAAACGTAAATATTTTTTTAAAACCTTAAACTGTATGGAACCCCTGGTAATGGGCTATATCATTTTTTTTTAAATGGTTTTTTTCAAAGAGTCCCCCTTAAATTGTTAAAATTACAATTCTGAATTTTAGGAGGGGGGGGTACAGTCTTTTCCCAGTAGCTGTAGGGGGGGCCCCCTAAAAAAAAATTTTCCTGGGGGGCCCCAAAAAAACAGATCAATTGGTGGGCCCCAAGAATAAACTCCACCTGTGGGCCATAAGCACCCCAGTGCAACACTAGTTAGAGGTGAGGGAGGGAGTTTGAGGGAGAGGGAGAGGGGAATTAAAGGGGATGGGGGAAGGGGGTGGTTAGGAGTGAGGGTGAGAAAGGGGGAAATTGTTTGGGGGGAGGGGGTTTTATATTGTGGAGGGGGTGAGGTAAAGGTGGGGGAAGGGGGGCTATTTTGGGGGAAAGGGTCAGAATTAGGGGAGGGGGTTTAGGGGGGGTTGGGGTTTGGGGGTTTGAGAGGGGGTTTAGAGTGTGAGGGGGGAAGGGGGAAAAAGGGGGTTTTTTAAAATGGGGATGGGGGGGATTTTTCGAGGGGGAAAATTTGTAGGGGGGGCGGGTTTAGGTTGGGGGTAGGGGGGAAAATAAGTGAGGTGGGGATGAGGGGGGTTTAGAGTGAGGGTGAGAGGGAAAAGTTGAATGGGGGGGGGAAAGGTTTGGAGAGTGGGGGGGTGGAATGAGAGAGATAGGTGCCCCATTTTTTTTCTATCTTTGGGTGAAAAGTTGGGTGATGCCCACCCCCATAGGAGGCTCCCAACTTTTTTAAGATAGGAAAATCGTGTGCCACATGTAGGGAATGGGACATCCCCTCAACTTTCAGGGAAACCCTTAAATAGCCCTACCCAAGCACTCAACAAAGCTGGGTGATAACCAACCCCCACAAGTGACATCTTGATTTCCTATGATAGGAAAACTGGTGTCCCCGGGGGAACGGGGGAATCCCCCGTTTTTCCTTTGCGGGTTTGGGGATAGTTTTATCCGGGCCCCAAGGAAATCTTGTTTTTTTGTCCCCATCCTTTTAAAAAGCTCCCCGGGATGGGGGTAGGGTATCCAGCCTGTAAAAAATTTATGTGATTTCTTTTTGGGTTTCTTTTTTTATTTTTTGGTATCCCTTCGGGGAATTCTTAAAATTTGGGGGTAAAATTTTTTGGTCAACCGGGGTATTTTTTTTTTTAAAATGTTTGGGGGGGTGGTGGGGGGAGGGGGGGTTTTTTTGGGGGGTTTTGGGGGGGTTTTTGCATTTTTTTTTGGGGGGGTTTTTCCCCATATTTTTAACCTTCTGAAGGGGCCCTTCTAGTGTAAGGGTTTGGGTTGGGGCAGCGGGGGGGGGGCTGGTATTTTTTTGGATGGGGGGGGACCAATCACAGGGGTTTTCCCCACCCTGTTTCTATCATTATCACCCTGCTTTTTTAAAACTTTGGATGTTTAGGGAAAAAGTGGGGGACCCAAATGTTTTGTTTTATTTACAAATTTTTTTTAAAAATTTTCTAGAA
The DNA here is from genome assembly GCA_025379985.1 of Phyllomedusa bahiana. Taxonomy (NCBI): domain Eukaryota; kingdom Metazoa; phylum Chordata; class Amphibia; order Anura; family Hylidae; genus Phyllomedusa; species Phyllomedusa bahiana. The sequence goes on from JAODAL010031680.1 coordinate 33,268, forward strand.
AGTAGTTTTTTAATTTAAACCAGCTAATTTTGGGCCAAAATAAAAAACAAATAAAATGGGGAAGAGCACAACCAAAATCCCAGGATGTCACTGGTTAAATGAATGTTACGTTTCCCAAAAACGTTTAAAAAGAGCCAATTGAAAAGAAGATGGAAAATTTATTGTGTTTAAATTTTTCGTGTGAATAAAAGGCTGCCGTTTTTTCGGGTTTAGCAGCACCTTTAAAATCGAAAAAAATTTTAAAACATTGAATAGGAAATGCTACCTGTAAAAACTTTGTGTTCAACAATTCACCCCAAAATTTTGTGAAAAAACCAATTGTTTAAATGTGTATGCTTTATTAGACATGTTTAGCATGAGCCCATAATATATGTGTGAATTTGGAAAAGTATTCAAAAAATTTAACCGGTTTTTTAAAAACTTTGTATTAGCACATCCTAAACAAAAAATTTATGATTATTTAACAAAATTTTTAGCATGCTTCTTTTTGTTTCCCTTTTAACTTCTACCCCCAAACCAGGTTATTTACGAAAAAACTATATGCTGTAACCCAAAGGTGAGTTACGATTAAGGGTCCCTGTTTAACCCCAAAAAACGCTTTTCACCCTTTTATTACCCCCTAATGTAAAGAATTAATAAAGTTCCATTTTTTTTTTTTTTAAAATTTTTTTAAGTTTTGACGAAATTTATTACAAGTTTGAAAACCCCGATTAGCATTTAATAAATTACCATAAAGGGGTAAAAAAAAACAAAACAAAAAAAATGCCATATTTGTTAAAACCCGAAAAAAGGAACCAAAAAAATGTTGTATATGAGTCCGTATTTTTTGAGGGGGGGTCGAGAAATAATTCAGAAAACAGGGGGGAATATCATTTAAAGAATAATTTTGGCTCTAAGGCATGGACCTTTTTCTGCCCGGGGGTTTTAAAAGGGAGACCCAATTTCTAAGCTTAAAAAATTTTTAAAACCCCAAAAATTTAAAAGCTACTCAAAAAAAAGGTTTGAATCCTAAAAATTTTTCCAATTTTTAAGGCCTATGTGGATGTTTGACTAGAGAGATATCTCTTTTTTTCTGGTAATTTATTCTAAAAAATAATTTTTTTAAACTTTCAGGGGGGAGGGGTTTTCCCCAATGTTTGGCAATGGGTTAATCAATTTTTCAAACAAATATGTGTATAAAAACTGTTTGCTTTCTAAATTTGGGTAAAGTTCTGTAAAGCAATGTCTAGAAGACCCAAAGGGGGTTTGAAAGGGTTTTTATTTTAAACTGAGAACAAAGTTAATATTACATTTTCCCAATATTTTTTCCAAAAGTGGAGATCTTGGAAAATTTCCCCACCACATATGTAAAAGCTTTCCCTCTTGCCCCAAAACCCTCTCCGCATAGTGGTGAAGTCTGATCAGAAAAATTTTTGCAAACCCGGGTAGGCTTTAAAAAAACCCATCTTAGTGGAGTTTTTTGTCTTTTCCCAAAAGTGATTTAAAACATTTAGAATGTTTAAGGGGAAAAACTGATGAGCCCAAAGTCCCAAGCATTTGGGGGGAAAACAACACCCCAAATCCTCTTCCCATTTTACTATGTAACTCAGTTTGGTGGTTTGTTTCTCCTCTGGGAAGAAGTTTTTTATACGATAGAAAAACCCCCTTTTTCTTTTCCCCCTTTTTCCCTTTTAAAGGAATTTAAAAATAAAGAGACGTATCTTAGGTTTCTGGGGCCAAAAGACCAGGTTTTTAATTTTTGTGTTAACTTGAAGGTATTTTAAAAAAATTTATTGCGATTGAAAGGGGTTTATGGTGGAAATTCGCGGACCAACCCCCTTTTTGTTGGTGAAAACCACGTAAAGGGAAAAATGGAGTCAAAGGGTAGCCCCCGGGTTTTCACCGGCCCGCCGCAAAGCGGGTTGGACTTGCGGGGGCGTGAGGTACCGGTCTTTTACCCCGGGAGGGTGGACTTGTTTAAGGGGAGGGGGGGGCCGGGGGGTAGTGCGGGGGTACAAAATTTCGTAATCCGAAGGGTAATTTTGTCGGGGACAGGCAAAAGGGGCAGGGCGGCCCGGCCCAAGAGGTTCGTGGTCAGGGGAAGGCGGGCCGGTCAGGGCGGGCGGAAAACGGGGCCAAGGCCCGGGAAAACGAAAGGGCAAAGGGAAACTGGTAACGGGGTTGTTTCAAAAACAGACTCTAAAATACTCTCAAAAACTAACTGGACCCCCCCCCCCCAAAACGAACTGGCAAGGGTCTTGGGGGGTGTCCTTAAATAGGACCAGCGCCCAGCAATAACCAATTATGGGGCGCGGGCCCTTTTTAAATCCAGATCAGCCCCTAGGGAAACGGGAAAGCGCGCGGCGGCCCCGGAACAGACAGGGGCAGCGTTCACCGGAGGTGGCGGGTTTAAGTGTGGGCAAAACCGGGGGCTGCTGGGGAAAGGGGGCGTGGGCGGGCCGTGGGCACCCGAGCCGGACCCGGGGGCACCCGGGGGAGATGGGCTCGGGCCCAGCCGCAAGCACCCTTTGACGGGAGCCCGGGCAGGCAAAAGGGGGGGCCCGGGGGGGCGCAGGGGTTTCCCCGGGGCCCCCCCAGGGAAAAAATACCCCCCCCTTTTTAGGTCTCCCCCTTTTTTTTGGGAAAAATAGAAAGGGAAAGGTAAAGGGAACAGGTTGGTTCAGGTTACAGGGAAACGCCCCAAAAGGCCCAAACCCCCTTCCCCAGTCGAAAAAAGGAAAAGAAACCGCTTCCCCTCACTGTTTTTTCCGCCGGGAAACCTCCTTGGGGCCCTAAAAGATTTTATCAAAATTCGGACCACAGGAGAAGGCGGGGACAGATTCTGGGGAGAAGGATTCAGCCCCACAGGTTGGGAGGGGAGGAGACAGGGAAAGGAGTTGGGTTTACGCAGAGTGGGAGGAAAAAGCGGAGTTTTGTTGGGGCCCACCGGATTTAACTCCCGGAAAGTACCAAAAAAGGGGCCCCCAAATATTTAAAGGACCAGTTGTAGCTGGGGACTTTTAAAGGAATGTACTTGGCAGATAGCCAAACCCTATCACCCCGGGGTTTAAAAATGGGCGCCCGGGGGTTTTGGTTCCCGTCGGGCCCGGGCTTTTATACGAGAGGAGGCCCGTTTTTTGAAGGGCCCGACGTGTGACCTGCCAGGAGCCTTTATGTTTCCCCTTTCTTGGGATCCAAAGGGGCCCTGGGAAAAAACACACGGGAAATAGGCCCCCGAGGGAGAGGCGGGCGGGGATGTAGCCCCCAAAAGGGAAAAAAAAAAAGGAAAGGGGAGGCTCCTGGGGGATTCAGTGTCCAAAGGGGTTGTATGGAAAATTTCGCCAGGGGAGGAGGTCCCGACCGTTAAACCGGGGGGGCGGGGGAAAAAAAATGTCGTAGGTAGGTCCCCCCACCCTTTGGTTTTTACCCTTCTACCCCGCCCCTTGGTTTTTAAAGGGGGATGGCCCTCGAGAAGTCCAGCTGAACCGTAATTGGGTACACAGAAAATTTAGAAAAAAAATTTGGCCCCCCCCGATCGAAACGATATGTAACGGGAGCCCCTGTTGACGAAACACGTGCTGGAAAAAAAAGTTGGGCCAATTAAAAGGGGGGAGGGGTAACCCGGGGGAGGGGACAAAAAAGGGCCATTTTAGAGAACCTATCGGTCACCCCCCAAATGAACCCGTATTACCCGATGAGGGGGGGGGAGGGTTTGGGGAATGAAGTCCAGGCGATATGGGGGCCCAAAGGGCTTTCAGGCACTGGGAGGGGGGTGGGGAGAGAAATTGAAACCCGGGGTTTTGAGGCGAGGGACCTTGTTCGAGCAAATGGGTGCAGGCCCAGGAATTTAAACTCTAACATCATGGGGCCAGGGTGGGCCAACCCGTAATAGCGGAGATTAAACCCCCCCTGGAAATTATGCACTCCAGGATGGCCAAACAGTACGGGGAAAAGTTTTCCCCACTTTAGAATACGAGGCCCCTTTGGGGGGGGACATAAGTTTTTTCCCGGGGGTGGGTGTTTAAAACTCCATGGGGGCTGCCCATGGGAGCCGTTTTGGAGGAATTAAAATGCTGCAAAGGTTTCTTCTGTTTCCCACAGTGTCAGGGGGGATCGAGGAAAAAGGGGATCCGCCCTGACGTTTCTTCTTTTGCTGGCCGAAAGTGAAGGAAAGAAGTCAAAGGGGCGAAAGGGAAAAGGGACCCCCTGGCTTTACCGGGGGTTTTTGCGTTGAGGAAAAATTGAAGATAGAGGGGGGGTTTTTGTGAAAATTTTGAAGATTTTGAAGGGGTGGGGGGAGCCCCCTCCAAAAAAGTGCCCCCATTCTTCTAGGGCCAATTTTTTAAAGGCCAAAAGTTCACGATCTCCAATAGAATAATTTCGCTCGGCCCGGCCCCCCCCTTTAAGGTTCTTGAGGGAAAAAAATCCCCAAATACGCGTTTTCCGAGGCGACTTTTTTCAAAGGGGGACAGCTCCGGCACCTAAGGGAAAAGGGGGGTCCACCTTAGAAAAAAAGGACGCAGTGGGTCCGGGCGGGGGATAGCACAAAGGGGGGGGAAACAAATGCGGACTTGGGGATGCTCAAAGGTTCTTGAGCTTCGGGGGGGCCAGGGTTTGGGGTTGCCGTTTTTTCTTTTCAGTGCCACCGCGGGGGCCCGAGCCCGGAGAAGTCCGGGAAAGAACTGTTTTTTGGGAGTTTCGCAAAAACCTAGAAAACGTTGGATACCCGGGAAAAACCCAAATGGTTTAGGCCACTTTTTTGAACTGCAGACAGTTTTGGGGGGTCCATCTGGGTCCTTTTTTGCCGGGGACTTTGTACCCCAAAAGGAAGGGCAATGAAGTGGCTTTAAATAGGAAATTTTTCTTTAAATTTTGGCATTTCAACTGTTGGTCTCGGAGTTTTTTGAAGCCCCCCAGGGGGACGTGATGGCGGGTTTAACCTTTTGGGTTGGGGGGAAGATCAGGATGGTTAAACAAAATAAAAGATGCACGACATTTTGGAAAAGGGCGCGGAAGACTACGTTGACGAAGTTTGGAAAAAAGGGGCCCCGGGGCGTTGCAAAAAACAAAGGGCAAAGACCGATATTTTGAAAGTGGCCATCAGGGGGGGTTTTAAAGGGGTGTTTTCCCCTTCGTCGCCTTCCCCAATAAAGAATTAGATTGTTTAAACCCACGGGGGTCCAAAATTTAGAGAAAAAATTTTTTGGGGCCCGTTTGGCGGTCAAATAGCTCTGAAATTTAAAGGCAGGGGATATCCCATTCTTTAAAGGTTTTTTTATTTAGACCCCGATAATCGATACAGGGGGCCCGGGGGGTTCCAAACTTTTTTTCGAAAAAAGAAGGGAAAGGCCCCCCGCAGGGGAGGATGACTTGGTAAAAAAAGCCCCCGCGGAGTTTTTCTTGAATTTTTACTCCGACTTTGCCTTTGTCTCCGGGACCCAAAAGGGGTAAAACTTTTGCCTCGGGGAGGCGTCAGTTTCCCGGGGTTTCAGATCGATAGGGGGGTCGAAGGGCCGGGGCGGGGGCAAAAGTTTCGGCAAAATCCCGGGAAGGACAGGCCCGACCTGGAGAGACTTCGAAGGGTTTTGCCCGAAAACAGACCGCAAAAGCAGGCGGAGTGCCACCAGGGATCGTGGGGGTGACAAGCCGGGGGCCCCCAACCCAAGGATCTGTTGTGTTCCAGGGCTAGGGTTGGAGGGATGCTTTGCAACCAGGGAAGGCCCAGAAGGATATCAGAAGAGGAACGAAAAGGGCCGCACGAGGAGTTTCACCCTTTTCCCGGTTGGGAGCGCCCCAATTTTGCAGGGTGGGGGGGCGCAGTGCAGAAAACCCAAAAGGCAAACCTTGAGGCATTGCCCCTGACAGAGGAGGGGGAAAAAATGGGTTTTTCTGCAGGGGGGGGTCACCCGGAAAACCGGAACTTAGACACCCCGGTTTGGGGGAATAAAAATTACCCGGGACCCTTTTAGTCCCGGAAGGCGGTGGCCTGAAAGGTACCCGTCAGGGGGAAATTCCACAACTACCCGGGTTTGGGCAGAAAAGGGGGGAGGCCCGCATGGGAACCCAGGGATGCCCCCCCTGCGAGCCCCGGTGCAGAGGTTCCTGGGGCACCGGACAGCCCCAAAAAAAAGTGGCCCCGGGGGTGGTCGAAATAGACTCGCGTTGGAGACGGGGGCCCCTTTTTTGTCTCTCCGCCAAGCGGGTTTTCGATCCGGGGTGGCCAGCCGAATTTTATTGGGCCGGGGGAGGATTTGGGAGGGTCCCCGGCGCGAGAAAATCTTTTCGCGTCCCGAGAGGCCCTTTCCAGGAAAGTCGCCCCCAAGGCCTCGTTGTTTCCCGTCGGGGTTCTGAAAGCTTTGCGTTTGGAAAAAATGCAAGGGGGTACTGTCCCCGTAGAATCACCCCTTTACGGGCGAAGCAAAGCCCGCAGCCCCCCCGGAAGAGGTACGGGAAGGGGTTCCCCGGGGAAAACAGTGCCCGAAAACCCTGGAGGAAGCCTTGCAGATTAGCCGTAGCGGATCTCCTCGATTCCCCCTAGGGGGGTGGGCCCCGGCCAGAAACTTCGCCCGGTTTGGGAGGCTAATAATGAAGGCCCCTTTTTGCCCGTCAGTGGGGGAAATTTATGTCCAAGCAATTTTTCAATGTGGGTAAGCATTTCTGGGAAACCTCTGCCCTTTGGGGGCTCCATTTATTTGAGAGAGGGGAGCGGGGAAAAGCAGAGAAAGGTCCCTGGTGAAATCGCCCCGGGGCAAAGGTGCTGGCGAGGAACCCGGGGGAGCAGTCCCGATGGGGGTTTAAAAGGACTGCAAGATTCTGCTCATTTGGGCCCCGAGGTGGGGCGACACGCTGAACCCCCCCGCTGGGCGGGGCAGCCGTTTGCAACGTCCCGGAGGGTTTTAGGCAGAGGGTTCCCTGGGGAAAAACCTTGGGCCCGTTCGTTTCTGTAACGGGTATTTTGGGGGGTTTTTGGTGGACCACCGCTAGCGTTGGGGGGGTAAGCCCGTCAGGGGAAAGGAGTCTTTAAATAGCCCCCGGTTTTCCCCAGAGCCCCCCGCCCAAAACGGGATGGGCTTGCTGCGGCTTTGGGGGTATCAGGGCGTTTCCCCCCCGAGTGAAATTGCTTTGGGATGGGGGGCCCCGGGGGGAGTGGGTTTGGGACAGAAACGTTTAAACCGAAGGCGTTTGTCCCGGGGGGACAGGGAAAGGGGCAGGGCAGGCGGCAGGGTTCGTGGGCAGAGACAGGCCCGGCGGTCAGGGCGGGGGGGCAAAAAGGGAAGGTCAGGAAACCCAAGCAAAGGGCTGGTACACCCGGGCGATCAGTACGCTTTTTTAATACTCTCAAAAATTAAATGGACGGCCCCACCAAAAGAACTGGCAAGGGTTTTGTTGGGGGGGGGTGTACCTTTTAAAAAGGACCAGCGCCAGCAATAAACCCAATTACTGGGGCGCTGGCCCTTTAAATCCAGGGCCAGCCGTCGCGCGGCCCCCTTTGGGGGGCAGGGAAAACCCCGCGGCGGCCGGAACAGGACAGGGGCAGCGTTCCCCCGGAGCGGGGGCTGGTAAGTGCCCGGGCCCCCGGGCAGCAGGGAGATGGGGCGGGAGCCGTTGGCCCCCCGCCGGAGGCCCCCGGGGGCCCAAAGGGGGGAAAAGGGGGGGGCCCGCCCCCGGGGACCCGCCCAGGGGGCCCCGCAGGCCCGAGGGGGCCGCGGGGGGGGCAGGGGGGCCCGCGGCCCCCTTTTTAAGTCTAAGGTTTTTAAACTTTATTACGTAAAGGCTTAAAGGGGTTTGTTTGCTTCCTTACTTCGGGGTGTTTTACCTGCTCTTAGTTCTCAGTCTTTGAATTTCAGGGGCGTTTCTTTCCCCCCCCGGGGGGTTTACTAAACCCCCCTTCCTTTTGGCCTGAGCTCCCCCCCCCTCCCCCCTGATTCCCAATGTCAATGTGTCTCTCCCTATCGTTTTTATTTTGTAAGAGCTGGGAATTTCATACCAAGGCTGCATTCAAACTAGACTGGCAATGTTTTCCCCTCACAGCTGGAGATTTTTTACGCTTTTTAAGAACGGCCCCAAAATCTGCGTTTTATGCGGAGAGGGTTTTTCACAGGGACAAAAATTTTCATGTTTTCTCATTGTACAATCTGCTGCAGTCTGTTTTGCTAGGTGTGGAGACAGAAAAAAAGCTATGGCCCCTAACTCTGTCAAAAGACACAGCCCTTTGGGGGGAATCGACCCCAGGGCTGTACAAGGGGAAAGTAAATGGGGCTCTTTAGCTTTGTGAAATTTCAAAAGGGGCTGGGTTTGGAGGGATCCCAAACCCGCACTGGAACAGGTGTAATTTAAAAAACAAAATAAGGGTTCCCTGTGAAACAAGGAGCGGGGGTTTGCCCCAATTCAAATTTTGTTTTTTCCCCGGGGCCCCCTTTTTCTTTTTGGCCATTTTAAAGAAAAGATAACACCCCTTTAGGCCCTTTTTATTTAAATAGCTGACTCATATTTTAATATTTTCCCGAGGGGAAAACCAAAATTTTTGCAATGAAAGCTGGGGGTGAGGTGTAAAAGAAAAAGAGCAATAGAAATTTAGTTTTTGACAAATGCACCCAGGTTTTTAGTTTAATTGTTTTGGAAATTTGGCCCCGATAATATGTTGGACAGAGGGGAAGAGAGGAGTGGGGAATTTATGGTGCAATAATTCAGCTAGGAGTAGATCCTTGAGTGAAAATGGAGTAACCAAAGCATTTTCCATCTGGGACCAGTGGTGGGTCTCTGGGGCCCTCCAAAAATAATTTACGGAATCTAGAACTGAAGCTAAATTATAAAGTCTCAGGTTTAGGACCGACATTCTGCCCTTCTTGATGTTACTGTATAGGTGTTGTTGTTTACATCTAGGGTGTTTATCCTTCCAGATAAATTTTAATAATAAGGTTTGCATAGAGTGAAGTAAATTTTGTGGGAATAAATAAGGTAAAGCTCTTGATACGTCTAGAAATCTTGGTAGTAATATCATCTTAGTTAGATTTAATCTTGCAATCCACGACAGTGGGAAAGACGCTAACCGGCTCATTTCTTCTGCTAGTGTTTTATGTAGAGACTCTAAATTTAGTTTGTATGGTGTTTGTGAGGGAGGGAGTTATTCTAATACCTAAGTAGGTAATGTACAAGTCCGACCAAATGAACCCAAATTCAGTTAACTTGTCTGTCTTTTTGAGAAACAACTATATGCAGGGGAAGTATGATGGACTTTGTCATATTCAGCTTATAATACGAGTAAGAGGCATAGGAATCTAAAATCTCTGGTAAGGTCATCAATGACTGTTCCGGGTTTCGACATATAATCAGAATATCATCAGCAAATAAACTGATTTTATGTTCTGTACCATAGACAGATATTCCAGATATTAAAGTAGAATTCCGAATCATCTCAGCAAGGGGTTCCACACACATGACTAAAATCAGTGGGGAAAGAGGGCACGCCTGTCTTGTACCATTAGTGATAGAGAAGGAGTTTCACAGGAATCCAGTGGCAAATACTTTAGCTGAGGGGGATGAATAGAGTGCTAGGATCGTATTAACTATAGGCTTTGTGAATCTAAATTTGAATAAAACTTCTTTCAAATAATCCCAGTTGAGTCTGTCAAAGGCCTTTTCAGCATCTAACAAGAGCAAGATAGAAGGGGTTTTATTCATATTAATCATATGGACAATGTCAAGTACTCTTCTAATTCCATCACGTGTTTGGCGGCCTTTGACAAATCCCACCTGGTCTTTGTTAATTATAAAGGGTAGGATCCTGTTTAGTCTATTAGCAATGATTTTTGAAAAAAGTTTAATATCACAATTGAGTAATGAAATAGGCCTATAGTTAGTGACTTGGTCCAAAGCTTTCCCTGGTTTAGGGATAGTGGTTACAACTGCACATAACATTTCCCTAGGGGCTTCTCCTTTCTCCATTATATCTGCAAACATGGCCAGCAATTGTGGAGCTAAAGTAGGACAGAATAGTTTATAATATTCATTGGTAAGACCATCCGGCCCGGGGGCCTTGTTCAATTTAGAGACTTGAATTACTTCCTCCACTTCTCCGATTTCTAATGGTTTGTTTAAAGTCGCTAGATGGTTTTCCGTGATGGTAGGAAGGTCAACTTTTTGTAGAAATTCTAGAATGTGGGTTTTAGTAATTGTTGGCATGGAGGGGTCGTTTCCCAGATTATACAAATTCTGGTAGTATGACGCAAATGCATTTGCAATGAGTTGTGGGTCCCGTATTTTGGAGTTGTCAGGATTGGTAATATAGGGAATTTTATTTTAACCGAAAGTTTTAACCTTTTTTTGCTAAATTTTAGAAGGGCGACCCCTGTATAAAAAATTTCAATTTAAGTCGGATAAATGCTTTTTGGTTTAAAAGAACTCTTTTCGATTTATTCGCAGCCTAAGTTTTTTTTTTGGTAACGGCAAGGTTTCATTAAAATTGTTTTACTAGGTTTTTTTCTTGAATCAAACCTTAGGTTTTTTTCTCTTTTACACTTCCCCGAAAGAAATTTTTTGATACTACCCCCCTATTTCCGCCTTTTGGGCACCCCACGGGCCACCCCTTTGAGGAGGGGTAGGAGAATTAAGCTGAAATAATCAAAAACGCATTTAAATTTCTGAACTTTTTCATTAAAATTTGATAAGAAATGGTTACCTCCATGAAGTGAAGGGGCCTAGAAAAGTTTTCAAGGTGAGATAAAGCAAGGTCGGACCATGTAGCCGGCCCTATTTCTTTTTGATTAACATTTGTTGTGCCCCTTCCACAGAAAATAATAAAAACTAAAATTTGGGGTTGTTTTAAGCATGGGAATAAAGTATAATCTATTTTCGTTTGCATTAATAGCCCAAGCAGGGCTGGCAACGGTAGGCAAGGTGGGGCGATCGCCAGGCGCCACCCCCCCTTTCCCCTAAGGGCGCAAACGGGGCCCCCGAACCTCACCGGGGCTCCGGCCGCCCCAGTGTTTGGAGCACCGACTGCCCTTTCAGCTGCATATGCGTCCACGGGACCAAAAACTGACCGGGCTTATTCGGACAGAGAGCGACGCTCCTTTCCGCAGACAGTGTCGGGGCCCGCTCACCGAGGGTTGCGGATCCTCCGGGAAACCACAGGCTACACAGTGGGGCCCCGCCGGGTCCTCATAGCCTGAGGACCCGCCGCGGGCCCCGCGCTCCAGCTGGGCAGCGCGCGATGAAAATTCATCGGACACTGCCCCCCCGGGCGCACGCCCATCATAGGCGTGCCCCAGGGGCTGGTGGGGAGCGCCCGGGACGAAGGGAGGGCCGAAAGGGGGCGGGGGGCCGGGGAAACAGTAAGTAGGGAAAAATTTTTTTTTTTTTGCCTCCTTGGCCCCCATACCCCGCCTAGCCCCCAACCCTGCCTGGGCCCCCATACGCCTGCCTGTGGCACCATAATCCTGCCTGTGGCCCCATACGCCTGCCTGTGGCCCCGATACGCCTGCCTGTGGCCCATAACGCCTGCCTGTGGCCCCCAAATGCCTGCCTGTGGCCCCATAAAGCCGCCTGAGCCCCCATACACCTGTCTGTGGGGCCCCCATACTCCTGTGGCCCCCCATACCCGCCTTGAGGCCCCATACGCCTTTCCTGAGCCCCCCTATACGCCTGCCTTTGGCCCCATACGCCTGCCTGTGGCCCCCATACGCCTGCCTGTGGCCCCCATATGCCTGCCTGAGCCCCCATACGCCTGCTTGTGGCCCCATATGCCTGCCTGAGCCCCTATACGCCTGCCTGAGCCCCTATACGCCTGCCTGAGCCCCCATACGCCTGCTTGTGGCCCCATATGCCTGCCTGTGGTACCCATACGCCTGCCTGTGCCCCCATACGCCTGCCTGGGGGCCCCATAACGCCTGACTGAGCCCCCATACGCCTGCATGTGGCCCATTACGCCTGCCTGGGCCCCTATTTGCCTGGGCCTTTTGGCCCCATAACCGCCTGCCTGTGGCCCCATAAAGCCTGCCTGCGCCCCCAATGCCTGCCTGTGGCCCAAATACGCCTGCCTGGCCCCAATACGCATGCCTGTGGCCCCTTACGTCTGCCTGTGGCCCTATACGCCTGCCTGAGCCCCCATACCCCTGCCTGTGGCCCCATACACCTGTCTCAGCCCCCATACGCCTGCCTGTGGGGCCCCCATACGCCTGCCTGTGGCCACAATACCCCCTGCCTGAGCCCCCATAATGCCTGCCTGTGGCCCCATACGCCTGCCTGTGGCCCCTATACGCCTGCCTGTGGCCCCATACGCCTGCCTGAGCCCCCATACGCCTACCTGTGGCCTAATATGCCTGCCTGAGCCCCCATACGCCTGCCTGTGGCGCCAAACGCCTGCCTGTGGCCCCTATATGCCTGCCAGTGGCCCCATACGCCTGCCTGTGGCCCCATACGCCTGCCTGAGCCCCCATACCCCCTGTCGTGCCCCTATAAAGCCTGCCTGTGGCCCCAATACGCCTGCCTGAGCCCCCATAACGCCTGCCTGTGGTCCCATACGCCTGCCTTGTGGCCCCTATATGCCTGCCCGTGCCCCATTAACGCCTGCCGTGGCCCCATACGCCTGACTTGGGCCCCATACGCCTGCCTGTGGCCCCTATATGCCTGCCTGTGGCCCCTATAGCCTGCCTGTGGCCCCTATACACCTGCCTGTGGGCCCCATACGCCTGCCTGTGGCCCATAAAGCCTGCCTGGTTTGGGACCATACGCCTGCCTGAGCCCCCATACGCCTGCCTGTGGCCCAATACGCCTGCCTGTGGCCCCATATGCCTGCCTGTAGCCCCTATACACCTGCCTGTGGCCCCATATGCCTGCCGTTGGCCCCCATATGCCTGCCTATGGCCCCCATACACCTGCCTGTGGCCCCATATGCCTGCCTGAGCCCCATACACCTGCCTGTGGCCCCTATATGCCTGCCTGAGCCCCCATATGCCTGCCTGTGGCCCCTATACGCCTGCCTGTGGCCCCATACGCCTGCCTGTGGCCCCATACGCCTGCCTGAGCCCCCATACACCTGCCTGTGGCCCCTATATGCCTGCCTGTGCCCCCATACGCCTGCCTGTGGCCCCATACGCCTGCCTGTGGCCCCAATACACCTGCCTGAGCCACAAAAAGCCTGCCTGGGGACCCATACGACTGCCTGAACCCCCAAATAAAGCCTGCCTGTGGCCCCTTTTACCCCCTGCCCCGTGGCCCCATACGCCTGCCGTGGGGCCCCCATACACCTGCCTAATCCCCCATACGCCTGCCTGTGGCCCCTATACGCCTGCCTGAGCCCCCATATGCCTGCCTGTTGCCCCATACGTCTGACTGTGGCCCCATACGCCTGCGTGTGCCCCTATACGCCTGCCTGAGCCCTATACGCCTGCCTGAGCCCCCATATGCCTGCCTGAGCCCCCATATGCCTGCCTGAGGCCCCAGCTATATACCTGCCTGAGCCCCTATAGCTATATACCTGCCTGTGTGCCCCTATATACCTGCCTGAGCCCCAATAGCTATATACCTGCCTGAAGTGACCCTAAAGTCTAAAATTTCCCGCCTGAGAGTGACCCTATATCTATTACCTGCCTGAGAGTGACCGATAAACTATATACCTGCCTGAGAGTGACCCATGTCATATTCCTGCCGAAGTGACCCTTATCAGTACCTGCCTGGAGTGACCGAAATCTTATACCGCCTGAGTGCCCCATATTTTATACCTACCGTCTAAGCGCCAATAACAATACCTCCCCTGCTAAAAGGGCAATTTTTAAAAACCTGTCTAACGAGGGTATTAAAAAACCTATAATAAGGGTTGCGGGAAATTGAGGATTAAAAATTTTTGTGCCCAAAACCTCAACGAGTCGGCCGGGAGCAATCAGAGAAGGGAAAAAGGGTTTTGGAAAAAAAGGGAAAGGGGAAACGCGAAATCAAAAAAAAACTTTCCCTTGAGTCACAAATGTAAACTGCTTTTGTAATCACATTTCTGCAAACAGCACTTTCAACTAGTATCACCACATATGGTCACTGTATGGCGGTGGTAATGTAATCGACGTTACAGCGGGATCACAGGGGGGTCGCGTTTGGTCAGGGTCTCAGGATTATTTTTACCTTTAAATTAAAAGTTTGGCTTGGTTTTTAGGAGTTTTTTTTAGCACCAAACCCTCGTCTGGTAGATTTTCTCCGTATCTGGATTATTTGGGGCACGTTATTTAGGGATATTAAAAAACGGTCAACGGAGGTGGCAATTTGAAAAAGCCAATTTTTTCATTGTGCAGTGCTGCTTTTAAGATGGGCAAACTAGGGAAAAGCAAAAATTAGTACAGGACCGGCGCGGGGTGAAGGAAATTTGGCCCTTTCAACGGCTTAAAAAAGGGCCCTTTTCGGGCCGTGATTACCGCCCAAGTGCGCCAATTACGGGCCAAAACTCCCTTTATTACGGAAAACACATTCCATGAAATATGGATTACGCCCCACCCGCCGGGCGGGGGGATAATTGACAGTCAAATTTTTTAGCGGCGTAACGCGCCCCTAGCATGATTTCCCCCGTCCCCCCCCTCCACACGGGCGAATTGCGGGGGGAAAAAACTCCCCAATTTTGCCTTGAACATAGCCTTTGTATGGGGGGGCCCTTTTTTTGGGGGTGAGGGGAGCCCATTGGCTGTACTTGCCCAGGGGACCAAAATGCCTTGTCCCGGCCCTGGGGCCAAGGGGTTGGGGGGTTCTTTTATAAGAGTTGCTTTAATTCTGGGTCATAGTGGGAGCTACCCTTTTTATTGTCCAGCGTTCTATCAAACCCCCAATTGTAATCTCCACAAATATCAAATACCTTTAA
>JAODAL010031681.1:0-48080 GCA_025379985.1 Phyllomedusa bahiana
TTATAGAGCTTGTCTGGTTCGCCCGCGGGGGCCCCCCCTCCGCTCCCCCCCGTGACTTTACAGCGGTAGATGCTCCTTTAAAATTCTCTACCTAACTACATAAAATCTTCCAATCTCTAATCTAACTAAGTTGTAAAGATCACAGCTAACAGTAGAGCTTTCTCTGTGAAGAAATAGATTAATTTTGCTGAGCTGTTTGGACACAAGCAGAGCACACGTCCTACTGCTCTGAGACGCTGAGAGACACTGAGGCTGAACAGGAAGGGCTGTTCTATGTAAAACGAGGTCATGTGATTTTTCCAGCCAATCGCAACCATACACATCCCAGTCATGACGTCGCACACACATCTCACCCTGCTCTATTCTGTAAGCTGATTTGCTGGCCGCCAAAATGACAGGAAGCGCCGAAAATGGCGCGATCTTAATAGATGATGCACAGATTTTAACCTAAATTATCGCATGATCTAAAAATTTCGATCAACATAAAAACTGTGCCGATTTCAACTTTGTCGATAATAATCGCTCAACACTAAAGGTCACCAGACTACCTGAGTCTAACAACATCTTCACTTCACTACCTCCTACGGTAATGGAACACATGTGTGTCTCACCCCCAGTGTCTGGAAATGCTATACACGCACGCTTAGCATATAGTGATACACGGCGGTTTATATATGAGACATCACATTGCATAGAATCATCATATAGTGGGCAATTGGCGACCATATGACCTGGCATATGACAACGGAAGCATTTGATTAAGTCCTTACTGAGTCTCTTATAGAGCCCCGACTTCCCTGGCACGGATTGTCGGGTTCTAGAGTCTGGGCCGTCAGTCTCTCCACGTGTACGCACAACCATATGCGATCTGCCAGCCCCCTCTTCCCTTAGAACAGTCTTACCAGGTAGTCCTGGAGATCTCCGCTGTGGGGCTAGGGGGCACTGCGGCCGACTCAACAGCTCCTCCGCTGCAGTATACCTCTCCACCATCTCCACTATCTGGTCAATGTTCTTGGGGTCTCCATGGCTCACCCATTTGCGCAAGGTGACTGGGAGGGATCTCAAGTACTGGTCCATCACCACCCGTTCCACCATCTGGGGGCCTGTCAGGATCTCCGGCTGCAACCACTTCTTGGTCAGGTGTATGAGGTCATGCATTTGAGAGCGTGGAGGTTTGTCCATGCTGTAGACCCAGTTGTGTACCCGCTGGGCGCGAACAGAAACCGTGACTCCAAGGCGGGTTAGAATTTCCTTTTTCAGCAGGTCATAGTTCATAGCATCCCGTGTTTCCAGGTCGTAATAGGCCTTTTGGGGTTCTCCTGAAAGGAAGGGTGCCAAAAGTCCTGCCCACTGTCCCTTTGGCCAACACTCTCGCTCGGCAGTCCTTTCAAAGGTTGTCAGGTAGGCTTCCACGTCATCAGCTGCTGTCATCTTTTGCAGAAAATGGCGGCTTATGGAGGCTTGAGTAGCGTCTGCACCACCTGGGGCCCGTCCTGCGACACTGGCGAGTTGCTGCACAATCACTTTCAGGGTTTCCCGGTCTTTTCGCTGCTCCTCCTGTGAAGCCTCGAGTTGCGTGGTCAGCCTGCGGCTTGTTTCCTCCAGCGCTCTTTGCTGCACTCTGGTAGCCTCCTGCTGCACACGGGTAGCTTCCTGTTGCGATGCCACAGCTTGCAACATCGCCTTGATTACATCCTCCATTTTTCAAGATGTAAACCAAATAGGACTCCGTCCCTTTAAATTTTCAGTTTCTCTTTTCTGTGCCAAAATTAATGCTTACGCATCCTCCACCACTTGTAAGGGATAAGGTAGCGTGGTGGTCGTCTCCTGGGTAGACGGGCACGGTTCAGCGGGCACAGAAATCCAAATGACAACAGAAGTTCTTTTTAAAATGACGGCAGTCAGTTTTATTGTAAGTAAGTGGTACAAAAAACAAAACACACAAAACAAATCCTATGTCTGTCCGGCGCTAACTAAACATTAGGAATTTCCTCTCTAACACAGTGCCGGTCTAATACCAGTCACCAAACATAACTGTATTACTATACCACCAGAAAGTGCTCCCACAGGCTGTTGGCAGATAACCTGTTTCCAGGCTGAGAGACTGTGTGTCTGCAGCTCTGACCTTATATGAGGCGGACACACCTGAGCCTAATTAGACAGCCCAAGACCCGGCCTGTCCAGGTGGAGTGGGGCCCACCCTCGCTATCCCCACTCCAGCAAACCAGCCCTTGCAAATGGGTTTTACTAAACCCTAAATAAGAGATCTATGAGATCTCTGACACTTCTAATTCTGGTTGCTGTTTACCTGGCAGACCTTAGGAATCTTGGGCAGACATACCTTCCCTCTATTACCAGTCCAGACACTCTGTCACAGTATATATATATATATTTTTATATATGTGATTTTATATATATGTTTTTCTTTTTGCACAGTGATTAGATTGTAAACACTTGCACCTTTGTTTATTTTGCATATTCTTTTCTTTATATTTTTTGGCTAATTGTTTTGGGCTTTTAATTTATTTTTTATTTTGGTAGACATAATAAACAATCCTTTTTTTCTCTTCTTCTTTTTCTTCTATTACTGTATCTTCTGTTTTGATTGTGGTCTCCGGTCTTCATTTATGCAGGCAGCCATTTTTGGTGTGTTTCCATTCTATTATAATAGATGTTGGTCTTCAGTGTCTACATCTATGTATTCTGCCATTTTCGGTGAGTCTATCCCTACTATGCATGCGCCGGTCAATGACGCTGTGCTGGCGCCTGTGTAATTACATCTTCTGTCTTCTTTTGATGATGTTCGTGTTCCCAGGCTCCGTGCTGGCGTCGAGCCGTGCTCGGCGTTCATGTGACAGACTCACTGACGACATTGGATTGCTTTAGTTACCGGGACCACAAGGTAATTGAATTTACTTCTTACAGCTGTCCATTCTTTTATTCTATTGGCCTTGGTAGCCTTTTAAGGGAGGTGGACTTTGTTCAGTGTTACTCCCTGACGAAGCCAGGTGTGGAGGAAACGTACGTTGGGGTCTTTCTGTGCCTCCTCTGGGTGGGTATATTCCCTATTTATGGGTGATTAACTGTGTTTGTATCATTGGACTTAATGTATTAGCTTTATTTGTTTAATATGCTGTGTATTTGATACTATATTACACTTTATATATATACCACCTAGTATGTGGCTGTGTCTTGTGGCACCACCATTTTTAGCTCTATGTATTTTTGTCTATGTAATTTTCTCTTTTTAAATATATTATTCTTGGATAGTTAATAAAGTTTGTCAATTTTGGCTTACTACCATCTGATTATTTTTATTTACTGGTGTATTGGCATTGTTTGTTAAGGGTTTGTAGTCTGTTACCATGAAAGCCTATACTCTAGGCCTATACAAGAGCTTTAGACATCATGTAAACATTTTTTCATTTCAACTATTGCAAACTTATTATTTTCCATTTAAAAAGTTAAGGTGTGAAAAAGATAGACACAATCAAATCAAGTTTTTATGCCTACATTGTATAGCACAACCATTTGTACAGATGATCAAGTCTTTAAAATTTCTCAAGCTATTTATTATTTGGTTTGCAAATTATACTAATTGGCTGAAATTCACTAAACTTGTAACTAACTTCCAAAACCTCTAAAAACTGGAAAGTTACAAATTAATACATTAAAAGAAATGGCAGCTGTAGATACAGATGAATGCACTGTATCTACACAACTCAGTTCCACTAAATTATAGTAACAGTAACAGTGCAAACATGAAATTATAATTACCTGCCATTTGTTATTTCATAATATAAAATTTAAGCAAATCTAACATAGTATAGCCAGGAAGATGAATAATGTATATATGGAAAAAACCTATATGAACCTGGATGTGAGAATGTGTTGTTGTGAATAAGAATCCTAATAAAAGCAATATATTATCTCAGTCTGTTATGATCATATGCTTAGCTAAACATTTGAGTGATGGTTGAAGGACTTTATCTAATCTGATGAAAAAAAATGACTTTCATGATCATCAAACTGGAAGACACTAAAATAGCAAGATGAGATTTATTAATACAAGCAATGAACTTTGAATGGAAATGATTCTAATTACATGTTACAAAGATAGGGTAAAAATTACTGTGGCAAACAGCATATAGCAGGGAGATTATGAGAGGTATATGTCTTCTTTAACAGGAGGACATATGGGTTCTAACAAGATTAAGGTAATGGATACAATTTAATCCCTCTTCCCCCTGGTAATGAGAATCAGTTGTTATTACTAACAATACCTTCTTGTATTCTGTGATACAAAATATGCACAATAAGTACATTGACAAATACAGTGCCAATGTGGCCACTCCTTCAAATTTTAATTATTATAAATTCTCATGCTCCCGATGTTGTTATACATTTTAATTGTTCCCAAAATGTGATGGCTAAGTACATCACAATGTTGGTCAGGCAGTATAAAACTGAGCCCACTATATACACAGCAATTACAGATGATACTTGCTGTCAGAGGCCAGGATTGAAGATAACGCCGTTTCTAGATATTTATCCACTTAGATGCCACAGTCAATAGTACTGTATCAAATAAACCATTACATATTGGTGCAGCAACCATGGGGTATAATTTGTTTAGTCATGACAGCCAAAAGTCTAATTTTAGCCCCTAGCTTTACGATTATTGTGTCTCAGTATACCTTGTCAGACGCAGGTTGCTTTAGGAGATCATTAAAAAGATAACATACTGCATTACATAAGTACATAAGTACTGCAATATACTGTACAAGCAATCAAGTAAAAAAAATGTGGAACATGTGTTTAATTATAAAAAATAAAAATATTAATAATTCAAAACACCTCCCTTCTCCAATTATCACACAATAAACATAAAAAATTAACAGACTTGGCATCATCATAAAAGTCTTTTTTTTTTTTTTTTTTTGCATTGGCTCTCCCCAAAATTGTGGAATGAAAAGTGATCAAGAACTTGTATTTACCACAAAAAGTATCAACAGAAATTAATTTAAGTCGTAAAGTGTAATTCAAACTATAGAAATTTCCTATTGCTTGAATCATAAGTTAATATGTCATTAACACTGCATATGGAACACCATAAAAATGAAATCCAAAAAACATTGATGCAATTAGGATTTTTTTTCTAATTCCCTCCACAAATAATTTTGTTTTTTGGTTTCTCAATATTTTCTATGATACAGTAAATGGTAGCATTATAAACAACAACAATTCATCCTGCAGAAAATAATTTCTTATATGGCTATGTCAATAGAATATAAAAAAGTTATGACTTGGAAGGCATGAAAGTAAGATATGTGTTGTCACCAAAACTTGCTGTATGAGAAGGTGTTAAATAGCGTAATTTGGTTGCTGGCAGCAGCGATGACAAATATGTTAAATTAGAAATGTAACATAAAATTGGAATGACTATCATTTTATGAGAATGTAATCAAATGTTCAAATCATAATGCAGACAGCACTAGCATCATTTTAAGGAACATCACGGAGTGCTCTTTGGCATTTTTGATGGACCTTTAGTTAAAAACAGTGAAATTTGCAAGACTGTTTAACCATATCATTTGTATGTACTAGTGATGATCAATTTCGATAGTCGATATCGTCAATTATCATGACGATAGCCGATAGTCGATAACAGATTATCGCCGATGACCATTTAAGTCTATGGGAGAGGAACAACACCTTCATTCTTATACCCAAACAGGGGTGGAGAAGCTGGAATTAACATCCACAACAGTAAGCTGGATACGTGCTACATCTTAGGCAAGACAATTAGGCAACAAGAGTCACAGAAAAAAAGTCAAAGACTAATCACTATCCCTGTCCTTTACCGCAGCATGACCCTTAAACCTGTCTGACCCACAGATTAAAAAGTGCTGGGAAAAGGAGTCTTTGAACCACCATTTTAGTTTAACAGGACATTGACTATGCCTGTCCTGGACCGCATCATAACCCTTAAATCTACATGACCCACAGATTAAAAAGTGCCTGAAAAAGGAGTCTTTGAACCACCATTTTAGTTGAACAGGACATTGACTATACCTGTCCTGGACTGCAGCATGACCCTTAAGCCTGTCTGACCCACAGATTAAAATGTGCCTAAAAAAGGAGTCTTTGAACCACCATTTTAGTTGAACTGGATATAGACTATCCCTGTCCTGGTACCGCAGCATGACCCTTAACCTGTCTGACTCACAGATTAAAAAGTGCCGAAAAAGGAGTCTTTGAACCACCATTTTAGTTGAACTGGACATTGACTATCCCTGTCCTGTACCGCAGCATGACCCTTAAACCTGTCTGACCCACAGATTAAAAAGTGCCTGAAAAAGGAGTCTTTGAACCACCATTTTAGTTGAACTGGACACTGACTATGCCTGTCCTGGACCGCAGCATGACCATTAAACCTGTCTGACCCACAGATTAAAAAGTGCCAGAAAAAGGAGTCTTTGAACCACCATTTTAGTTGAACTGGACATTGACTATGCCTGTCCTGGACCGCAGCATGACCTTTAAATCTACATGACCCACAGATTAAAAAGTGCCGGAAAAAGGAGTCTATGAACCACCATTTTAGTTGAACTGGACATTGACTAGGCCTGTCCTATACCGCAGCATTACCCTTAAACCTGCATGACCCACAGATTAAAAAGTGTCGGAAAAAGGAGTCTTTGAACCACCATTTTAGTTGAACTGCACATTGACTATGTCACTGTTGGAGGTATGGATCCTCATGGACCACCGAAACCAATGATACGCCAAGAGCGATCTAAGTAGGTCCCGGTTTCACCAACCGAAACAAGCGGATGGACTGCTGCGGCGGGATGTCTTCCAGGATCTGCTACACTCCTGACGTAGACCTTGTCCTGTACCGCAGCAGGGACCCTCAAACCTGCATGACCCACAGATTAAAAAGGGCCGGAAAAAGGGGTCTTTGAACCACCATTTTAGTTGAACTGGACATTGACTATGTCACGGTTGGAGGTAGTGGATCCTCTGGACCCCCGAAAGCAATAGATACGCCAAGGAGCTGAATCTAAGTAGGTCCCGGTTTTCACCAGACCCCGAAACAAAGTGGGATGGAGTTGCTGCGGCGGGAGTCTACCAGGTCGCTACCCCTGACGTGACTTGTTTTCGGAGGCAGCCAAGGTGTAGCGTATTGTAAGGCAGGCTCGTAGTCGGGGACAGGCAGGAAGGTTAGGGCAGGTGGCAAAGTTCGTGGTCATGGACAGGCAGGAAAGTCAGGGCAGTCATCAAGATTCGTGGACGAGCGACGGAGGCAAATGGTACGGTACATGGTAATCAGAACAAGACTTCAGGAACGCTTTCTCAGTAGGCTAATGGCACTAAAGATCTGGCAAAGGCATCAGGAAGAGACAGGCTTAAATAAGGGCAGCGACCAGCAATACCCAATTACCGGTGCACTGGGCCTTTAAATTTAACAGAGCCGGCATCCGCGCACCCTAGGGAGCAGGTTCACGTGCGCCGGGAGACAGGAGCAGCAGCGGGAGTGTGGCCGGGTAAGTGAGCAGGGACTCAGCCGGCAGGACAAGCGCGACCGCTGCCCGACATGGCAGCGGCGCCGCTAGACTGAGGGGCACGGGTGCGCCTGCGACCCGGGTTGAGGGTCGCAGAGGAACCCGTGACAGTACCACCCCTTCCACCCCCTTTGGCCTCCCCCTCTTTCTGGCCTGAAGGAATCTCTGAACAATTCTCCGGTCCAGAATATTGTCCTCTGGTTTCCAGGACCTCTCTTCAGGCCCAAATCCCTTCCAGTCGATGAGGAAAAACCGTTTCCCTCTGACCGTCTTCATATCCAGAACCTCTTTTACAGTAAAGACATTGGAGGCGTCTGCCTCAGGGGTAGGGGAAGCAGGTTCCTGAGAAAAGTGATTTGGGACGACCGGTTTCAGAAGAGAGACATGGAAGGAGTTCGGGACCCGCATCGTAGGAGGAAGATGAAGCTTATAAGCCACTGGGTTTATGTGCTGCAGCACCTCGAACGGACCCAAGAATCAAGGACCAAGCTTGTAGCTGGGGACCTTGAGGCGGATGTACCTAGCAGACAACCATACTTTGTCTCCCAGAGAGAAAATTGGGGGAGGTCTTCGTCTCCTGTCAGCTTCAATCTTAGTACGGGCGGAAGCCCGGAGTAGAGATTGGCATGTCTGTCTCCAGATGGATGTTAGGTCCTGGACCAGCTCCTCCACAGCAGGGACCTCGCAGGACACTGAGAGGGGGAGGGGCGGACGGGGATGTTGCCCATAGACAATGAAGAAGGGGGCGGCACCAGTGGATTCTGAATCTAAAGAGTTGTAGGAAAACTCTGCCCAGGGTAACAAATTAGACCAATCGTCCTGACGCGCAGAGACGAAGTGACGCAGGTAGCAGCCCAGTGTCTGGTTAACCCTCTCCACCTGTCTATTAGACTGAGGATGGTAGGCCGATGAGAATTCCAGTTTCACTTGGAGTTGCGTACATAGGGAGCGCCAGCAGAACCTAGAAATAAATTGGACCCCTTGATCTGAAACAATGTGTTGGGGAAGCCCATGCAGCCGGAAGACGTGTTGAAAAAACAGGCTGGCGAGACCCGGAGCAGAGGGTAGGCCAGGCAGAGGGGTAAAGTGAGACATTTTGGAGAACCGATCCATAATCACCCAGATAACGGTATTTCCAGAGGAAGGAGGGAGATCGGTGACAAAGTCCATAGCCACATGGGTCCAAGGACAGCTAGGGATCAACAGTGGCTGAAGCAGACCAGCTGGCTTGAGACGAGGCGTCTTGTTACAGGCACAGGAGACGCAGGATTCCATGAAGTCCCGAACATCTTGTGCCAGGCCGGGCCACCAATAAAATCGAGAGATGAGGGAGCAGGACTTCTGCACTCCTGGATGCCCAGCCATACGAGAGCAGTGACTAAACGACAATATCCTCTTCCGCAATGCCGGACGAACGTATGCCTGTCCGGGCGGAATTCGTCGTAGGTCTACGGGCGCAGCAGAGATAAGCCGTTCCAGAGGGATAATGTGGCGTGGAGCGGGTTCGTCCCCAATAACATCAGAGGCACGGGAGAGAGTGTCGACCTTGACATTTTTCTCTGTGGGGCGGAAATGGATCAGAAAGTTGAACCGGGAGAAGAAGAGGGTCCATCGAGCTTGACGTGGATTCAGGAGCTGGGCTGTTTGGAGGTAGAGAAGGTTTTTATGATTGGTGTAGATGTTGACCGGATGATGGGCTCCCTCCAAGAGATAGCGCCATTCCTCTAAGGCTAGCTTGATGGCCAGTAGTTCCCAATCGCCAATGGAGTAGTTCCTCTCAGCGGCAGAAAAAGTTTTGGAAAAATACCCACATGTGAGGGTCTTGCCTTTGGGTCCTTTTTGCAGAAGAACCACCCCGGCCCCCACCGAGGACACGTCCACCTCCAGAAAGAACGGTCTCTCCGTATTGGGCAGGGAGAGTATGGGTGCAGAGGCAAAGGCCGACTTCTACTTAGAAAAGGCCTCCTCTGCCGCCGCCGGCCAGAGCTTCGGATTGGCATTTTTCTTGATTAACGGCACTATAGGTGACACCAGCGAGGAAAAATGTTGTATGAACTGCCTATAGTAATTACCAAAACCTAGGAACCTTTGTATGGCTCGAAGACCCACAGATCGTGGCCGATGTAGGATGGCGGACAACTTTGCGGAGTCCGTATGCAGGCCCTTGTTGGAAATGACGTAGCCGAGGAAAGAAAGACTTTTCTGGTGGAACTGGCATTTTTCGATCTTGGCATAGAGGCGGTTGGCCCTTAGACGCTTGAGGACCTGTCGTACGTGCACTTGATGGGACTCAAGGTCAGCAGAGAACACCAGAATGTCAAATATCAAAGGAGACTGTATAAACTGTTGTCAATTTATCTGCTAAGGTCATTTCTAAGGAACAGTTCTCTGTTCTTTCTTTGGGACTTACGTTTTCACCAACTTTACACTTCAATTTGTTCTCTACAATCCTCGATGTAAATCGTTTTGTAAGCAAACTTTCGGTAAAAAAACATTTTTTCAATTTTGATAGTAACTCTGAGGATGCTATCAGAAACACAATTTTCAAAATTGTGTTTCTGATAGTGGTTTGATATGCTCTAGCTTTCAGGAACAAGTAGCTATGGCAACATTACATGATTTAGAGAATAGTGGCTCCCAATTATGTCAATCGGTCTATGTCTTTTTCTACTCCCAATCCTTCCTTTTATTCTATCCATTCTAGATCCTTTGCAGCGAATCGTTTCCAGGAATTAGTGGAAATAGAACTTTGTCATTTACATGATAATATTATTAATAAACATAATAGCAATTGAACTAAATCTCAATATTTTGCTTTAAAAAGTTTATCAGAAATGAATGACATTGTCATTCGGGAGGCTGATAAAGGCGGCTCAATAATTATTTTGGATAGGGGATTGTATGTGCATCAAAACTTATTAATGTTAAATGACCAATTCACCTACAAAACCCTTACCCATAATCTGACAACCAAGTTCTGCAAGGAGTTGCAGAAGCTTTTTAATTATGGAGTCGCTTTAGATGTATTAGCTGACAAACAAGCGTCATATATATTGGTAGAACATCCAGTCATCCCGATTCTCCATTCACTACCCAAATTCCACAAAAAAGTGTTTCCACCTCCATTTCGCCCTATTGTATCTAGTATTTCGTCTCTAAATGAGAATCTTAGTGCTTGGGTGGATAGCCTTTTACAACCATTGATAGACAAGATACCGGGCTTCATTAGGGATACCAAACATGTGTTGGCCACAGTGAAAGATATTGTCTGGGGGTCTGACTCGGTTTGGTTATCGGTGGACGTCACGTCACTCTACACATGTATTCCTCATGATTTGGCCTTAGTTTCGTTAATTTGGTTTTTTGATTCTTACAGCAATTATTCAGAATCTTTGAAAGAATTTTTGATTTTGGCTATTTTATTTTTGTTAAAGCATAATTATTTTATGTTTGAATCCAAATTTTATTTGCAAGTTACAGGGGCAGCCATGGGGGTGAAATTTTCACCCTCTTTCGCCATTATGTATATTGCATGGTGGGAAAGCCATTATATTTTTAATGACAACAATCCTTTTTTTCACATGTGCAGTGGTATGGTCGTTTCATAGACGACTTAAGTGCTGACGATTACGTTGAACATCGTCATCGGTCGATAGTCGACTATCGACAATTAATCAAGACGATTTCCGATAGTCGATAATAGATTATCGCCGATCACCCATAAATCTATGGGAGAGCAACAACACCTTCCATTCTTACACCCAAACAGGGTCTGGAGAAGCTGTATAAACATCCAACACAGTCCAAATGGATACGTGCTATACATCTTAGGCAACAACAATTATTATAAAATCCACAGAAAAAAACTCACAGACCATTCACTTCTCAGTCTTGTACCACAGCATGAACCTTAAAACCTGCAATCACCCACAAATTAAAAAGTGCCAGTAGCAGTATGATTTGAACCATCATTTTACTTGACTGGACAAAGAATATCCTCTGTCCAGGATCGCAGCATGAGCCCTCAAACCAGCATGACCCCCAGATTTAAAAAGTGACGGAACAAGGAGTCTTTCAACAAACTACACACCATTTTAGTTTAAACTGGACATGGACTAAATCTGGTCCTGTACCGCCAGATGACCATTAAAACCTTGCATGAGCCCCCAATTTAAAAAGTGCTTGGAAAAGGTGTCTCTTCTCTCACCACCATTTTAGTTTCACTTGACCATTGACTATATCATGTCCTGTACCGCAGAATGACCATTAAACCTTCTGACCCACAGATTAAAAAGTGCTGGGAAAAGGCGTCTTCAACCACCATTTTAGTTGAACTGGACATAGACTATACCTGTCTGGCCACAGCATGAGCCCCTAACCTGTCTGACCCACAGATTAAAAAAGTGCCGAAATAAGGATCTCTCACCACCATTTTAGTTGAAACTGGACTTTGACTATGCCTGTCCTGGACCACAGTATGACCTTCAAACCTGTCTGACCCACAGATTAAAAAAGTGCCGGAAAAAGGATCTTTCAACCACATTATAGTTTCACTGGACATCAGACTATCCCTGTCCTGAGCCACAGCATGACCCCAAACCAGCATGAGCCCCATATTTAAAAGAAGTGCCTGAAAAAGGAGATCCCTTTCAACCACTATTTTAGTTTTTCACTGGACATTACTATTATCTGTCCCTGTAACCGCAGAAAGACCCCTAAATCTGTTGAACCCACAATCACAAAGTGGCACTTATGCTATTTTGTACAGTAACGTCCATTTAGTATATTTTTTTGGTAACTGAACATTTGTTTACTAGATTTATTTAGGGAATTTTATTTATAGTTTTACATTATTATCATTTTTGCTTTTTTTGCCAAGAGTGTGATAACATAGCACCAAACAACACACCATCCCTGCATATTTTTAAAGGTATATTTTTACACGTTGTAGCTGTGTTAATTTCGTCCACACACCCCAAAAGTAAACAAATGTCCTAATCATCCCCAAAACACTTCTTAGTTGAGAATACATTTTGCCCACCTGAATTCAGCCAACAATTCAATGGTTTTTCATTTTTCCTTCCAAATCTCTCATGATTAGGGACATACACCCCTGGGATCACATGATTGCACCCCAAAGTGACTCAAGCCCAAAAATTTTAATCCTCAATTTGTGCAATTTGTGTCCAGCACTGAGCCTTTCTTTGACACTACTTACCCTCACATGAAATCACCATTTTTTCAAATCTGATTTTTTTAGATAATTTTAGAAGCTGTTCCTGATTTGCCCCTAACAGTGATAGCCAGTGCTGCCATCAGCCTATCTGTTAACACGGAGGACCAGCTGCCAGGGTCAGACTTACAAGTGGGGTGCGGTGAGAGCCAGGCTACGTCTGTCATCTATTAACACGCATGGTCAGCTGCCAGGGCCGGAGTTTACAGTGGGTGCGGTGAGAGCCCATGGCATGGCGTCCGTCATCTATTAACACGCACAAAGCCCTTATGACACAGCAACGAAAACAGTCATGCTGAAGCAGAGTGTTGGAAGCGGAAGGTGAGGTTAAGACCCCTCCAGCCTTCCTCAGTACACAGTCAAGACCTGGGTAGCGCTTTGCCCACTCCGTATTACGAGCAGACACAATTGAGCTACACTGGAAATACAGGTGTTAAACGCTCCAGTTCCACCCAGGTGCCCTTTTTCTTGGCATTCTTTTTTCTTATCTCGTTTTACTCAACGTGCGGAAGGAAATTGTCTCTGTTCTTGTTCTCTGTCCGTTGCTCCATACTCCATGTCCCTCTGAATCACCTACATCTGGTCAATTCTTCCTGTACCTCCCTTGTACAATTCAGAGGAATTTTTTTTCCAGCTATTTGTACATGCAAAGTTTTTTTAGGTAGTTAAATTCTAGAAAACACATTTTTAAAATAGGATGGAATCCCACCAAGGTCTTTGTTTCTCTTTTTTAAATGTAATTAAATGGGTTGTCTTCAATACAGCCAGGGATTGCTATCTAGGTAAAAGATCTTGCAAAAACAAGTCATTTTTGCAAAAATGTTGTCCATTAACATTGTCCTACCTATTCCTGTTTCTCTGAACAGCGACCATCACCCTTGAATGCTGTCTTGACAATTAGTGAAGAACAAATTTCCTGTTAGAAAACCACATTTTTTTACAGTATTACTTTAGTGTACTGCATTTCACAGCAAAATGCCCCCCAAAAAATTCCAAAACAATAACCCATGAGCCACTTTTGACAAATGTGAAGACAAATGGTCTGTTAGAAAACAATTTTTTTATAAAAGGACCTTGTAGAAAAGTCTGCATGTCACAGCAAAATGCCCCCATAAAATTCAAAACATGACCCGTGAGCCACTTCTTGAAACAAATGTGAAAAACAAATTCTTTAAAACAACATTTTTTTTTTATAATAGGACCTGTAGTATAGCTGCATGTCACAGCAAAATTGCCCCCAAAAATTCAAAGACAAGACCCTTTAGCCACAATTGAACAATTTGGGTGAAGAACAAATGTTCTGTTAAAACAATTTTTTTTTATAATAGGACCTGTAGTATTGCTTGCATTTCAAAAGCAGCATGACCCAAAAAATTATAAAATTGACTTCTCGACCACTGTTAAAAATTGGTGAGGGAGAAATGCACACTCAAAATGCCCAATTTCTGTTCCCAAGAGACCATGATTATTGCTGTATCTCACAGCAACATGACCCCAAAAAATATTAAAAAATTGACTTCTCTCAGCCATCAAATTAAAAATTGTGAGGGAAAAGTGGCCACTTAAAATCCACATTTTGTCCAGAAGGACCATGAATATGTGCTGTATCTCTCACAGCACCAACATGAACCCCCTAAACAATTATAAAATTACTTCTCAGGCACTATTAAAAATTGTGATGGAGAAAAGGCCCCTTAGGATAGCCACATTTTCTGTCTAAAGGACCATTATTATAGCTGTATCCACAGCAACATGACCTCAAAAAACATTGACAATGCGTAAGAACTTTCTAAAGATAAAGTGAGTAAATTGAATACGGGTGTTTGTCATGAAACCTTGCTGTTCTTTACAGTCACCTCACGATGCAAAACCACAAAATGGAACTGTTGTGGAACTGAGAATAAAAATTGTCAGTAAGAAAAAGATCAATTACAAAAAAAGTTTTCAAGAGGACCATTTTTGTTGAAGAGGAATGTGAAGAAGACGGCAACAAATCGGTGACCTAAGCAATTTGGGGCCCACAACATCATCAGAGATCCATAGCCTGATTCCTTCTTGATGAAAGTCAGAACGAACCACATATCTGTGGAACGCCGATTCTGTTTGTCTGTAATGACTCCCCCAGCTGTGCAGAATTTCCCGCTCATATATGACGCTGCTGCGGTGGGGCCCAGGACATCACCTCTATGTCGTGGCGAGCGAGCTCTGGCCATTCGTCCATTTTGGATACCCAGAAGATCTCCTTGGGATCCGGAACACGATACAAAAACAACGGTGTTGAGACTGCAGATAGTCGTGCACATGCCTCTGAAAGCCCGGTCTCTGTGTGTAGCATGTGTGCCCTGCAATTGCATGCGTATTTGGTGAGGTGTGTAAATAAAGATAGCCATAGGTCACCCATTAGGCTTCAGCCACCTTGCCTGCTGCTGCCGCAACGGCTACTTGGCTACTCTACTGCTGTCACGGCTCGCTGATGTGTTCCACCGTGACATTTGAGGAACGTGAAGCAGACGCAACAGATGTTCTCCAGTTGATCAATCAGACAAGTCCTTCCATTTCTGCATTTTACTCACTAATTTGGGGTGGTGGAAGCGAAAGTGCTGGAGTTTTGTTTTGAACCGGTGACCAGTAAGTCGGTTGGCCACCCAGTAACTGTTGTTCATTTTGATGGCCTTTAATGCGAGGATCAAGTTGGAGTGAAATGGAGCATCCAAGCAACTTTATTGAGAGATGGAGCCTTGATTTTCCCAAGCCTCTGGTGAGGGGCACTAGCAAACTGATCTATTCCTCATCTTTCCTCCTCCACCTCACATTCCGCGTCCAACTCTTTCCAAGGCAGGGACGTGTTTACGTCGTTGTCTGAAAAACCGTCCTCCGCTTCCTCCGCACAGCTTCAACAACAGCCCTACGTTAGCCTGAGATGAATTACCCATTAGAGCTGATCGCGCCACCGTTGCACTAGCCCTGCCCTGACCCCGAACCACAGACCCTAATGAAGAACCGATAAAATTGAGAAACTGTCGGGCGGCCTTGTGGGATTTGACAGAGAGAAAGGCTCCGTGTCCGCATCTGTGTCCCGTCTCCTCCCCGTCGCAGGCGGGACCTGTTGATTTCAGAGTGTCCAACGATCGGAGTCCAGAACTAAGGATCAACTCACAATACTCAAGCTGACAAGGGCAATTGTCCGCACTGAATCCATATTGGTGGCTTCTTCAAAACTGGTCAAGGATTGTGCAGATGTTCCTTTCACCTGCCTCTACTCTCGGTGGCACATCACCCTCCGAAGGTCCGCACCGCTGCTTGTTCAGGCCATGTGTCACATCGTACTCGCGTAATGGCATTGCGCTGCTGCCACAATCGCTGAAGCATGTGGAGGTTGGAATTCCAGCGTTTGCCGACGTCAACAATGAGACGTTGATGGGGAGGCCGAGCAGACAGCTGCAGCGCAGCAGGCGGTGACGAAGCCGGTTCGAAACAGTGCGGAAGTAGGTGCGAACTCAGTACCTCGAGCCTTGCACAGCAGGCAGTCCATACCGGGAACTCTTAAAAATTTCTGGACCGACAAGGTTCATGCCATGTGCCAGGCATGAGATGTGCTCCAGCCTACCGCACTTAAGGGCAGCCAGCAGATTTTCGCCCGTTATCGCACGCCCACCCCTTGCCTGGCACAAGGTTCTTATGTCAACCCAGCCAGCGCCGTCTCCCTCGTTGCGGAGAGCCATCCACAGCTCCCCGCCTATGACCCTAGACCTTTGTGTGGACTGTCTCCCAAGACAGATTCATTTCACACGGCATGGTTTCCTGAGCACCTTGATGCCACCAGAAGGAACTTGGGGAAAGAGCCCTGCAAAGCCACCCATCCCTGTGGGTTTTGAAGAGCGTTGGCGCGAGCCTGAATGCCACCGTCACCCAGCCAGAGACATCCACCCAGTTCACCTAGTGAGCTGTCCACAGAGATATAGCGGCCTTCGGCCATGCTTACTAGTCCATTTGTCGGTGGTGATGATGGACTCTGGACACAGATGCAGACAACGCACTTGAAATTTTAGATGACACGGGCCTGAGCCAAGGCAGGGACGGGCTTTTCTGCAAAGAAATTCCTGCTCGGCATCTGGTATTGTGGGGCAGGCAAGGGCCATGACGTGGCGGAAGCCCATCTGTGTCCACCAACGAAATGCAACATTTCCAAGGCCAAAATCCTGGCAGTGCCAACATTCAGGCTTTTGGCTTTGGAATGGTTTGGGTTAAAGTGTTTTCTTCCTTCTGCTCCCAAACCTGAAGACAGAAGCAGGCTGCTAGACTGGCCGCTGTAATGGCGTGGCAGGTCGTCAAACTGGCGGGAGAGAAGGGGTAGGATGGTCTCTGGTGGTGCTAGGGGTGGTACTCGGAGCGACGGTGGAAGGCAAGAATCGGAGGCTGATACCTGATCATGAATCTGAGAGACATGGGCAGCTGAGGAATGCTTGGTGGTGCGTAGGAGTAGGAGCGGAGACATGAGGTGTGACATTGGTTGGAAGCCCGACCTCGGTCCTGACTTTATTGGCCAGTGTTGCCTCCAATTCCAACTCATGCATTCGCTGCATGTGTACTAGACATGTTGGTGGGTGGATCAACACCTAAGGATTCCTTGCCTCTACTTATGCGTTGACAGCAAAGGCTGCATAATGACATCGCTGGAGAATCAGAGCTTGGTCAAATAAGCCCAGGCTAGAGAGGTCCTGGACCTATTGATGCGATAAGCGAGGAGGCGGGGGTTTCCGTATGGACCGTGGCTGCGGAATCATATCAGCGGACTTCTGCGACCCCGCCCCCGCTCCCCCTTATTGAGGCCGGACCCGTTATTTGACACTACCCACATGGTTTACCTCCATCGTCCAGTGATGAAGCGCTCGCAAGCAATTCCTGCTGAAACGAAACACGTAGGATCGCAATGTCGTCATCATCATCATCAACACAGGTGACTTTGTCGTCCTGACATTCTGGCATCATGATCTGCGGGCTACAAGCAAGAGGCCCAGCATGGGCGTTGCCATGACCGCTGCCTGGACTTTTGCCGATTGAGACCGCTTTCCTTTTTCTCCTCCTATAGGCATCAGTAACTGGGGTGCCAGAGCAGAGAAAATCAAGCCACTTTGGCCTCTTGAACTTTTAACATGCCTCTGACCCCAACCGCATTTTGCGTCATCAAATAAGGTCTTCAGAAAATGGATTACCACAGTGGGTGGGTACACGAGTTAGACATTTGGCTGCCCGTCGCTTCATGTTGGACGTATGCTGATGAAGCTGAAGATGACAATTGAGGCCGTGACTGGGAGGACGAGGAGGTTAAGACTTCTGGATGCAGGGTTGCAATTAACCACAGAAGAACAGATAGGCGACGCTGTTTTCAGTTACTCAGAGATTCACATGGCCCTGACCCCTGTCAAACTGAACGGCTGACGGGACCTGCAACTGACGACCCGCTGGCATGCGTGTTTGTCCCAGCACTGAAGTGAGCACCATCCCTCGTTGACCTCAACTCCAAGACCTACCCTCCTCATTGCTCCTTACCTACTGAATTTTCGCTCCTATGATTCAGGAAGATAAAAATTGAGAAGGTATGGATGAGTTTTGTAAAGTATCTTATTAAAAGAACGGCAAAATCACAGCTATTCCTCAATCCCTCAATCAAAACAAAATTGCTTTACTCAAATTTAAGTGACAAAAGGTACCTCTATCAACAAAGCTTGACTGACCAAAAGTAAAAAACACCTATCTGAAATGTATATGGATAATAAAAGTATTTTGGCACCTATCAATACACCTGTGGAGAACTACAAAATTGACTGGATTCCCCAAAATTTTTTTTTTTTTTAAGGGGGTGGCAAGTACCTCTATCAACAAAGCTTGACTGGACCAAAAGAGAAAAAAACACCTATCTGAAATGTATACGGTGAAAATAAAAGGTATTTTTGGCACCTATCAATACACCTGTGGTGACTACAAAATTGCTGATTCGTAATTTAAGTGCAAGTACCTCAATCAACAAGCATAGACTGACCAAAAGTGACAAAAAACACCTTATCTGAAATGTATACATTGATAGTATAAAAGGTATTTTGGCACCTATCAATACACTGTGAAGACTACAAAATTGCTGGATTTAATTTTAAAGTGATCAAGGTACCTCTATCAACAAAGCTTGACTGACCAAAGTGAAAAAAACAACCTTATCTAGTGAAATGTATAGCGATAATAAAATGTATTTTTGGCCCACCTATCAATAACATCCTTGGTGACTTAACAAAAAAAAATATTGCTGGATTCAAATTTAGTGCAGGTACCTTCTATCAACAAAGCTTGACAGACCAAAAGTGAAAAAAACACCTATCTGAAATGTATAAACGGATAATAAAAGGTATTTTTTTACACCTATCAATACACCGGAGGTGACTACAAAAATGCTGGATTCAAATTAAGTGCAAGGTATCCTCTATCAATAAAGTCTTGACTGACCAAAAGTGAAAAAAAAACACCTATCTAATGTATAACGGAAAAAAAACGGTATTTTTGGCACCTATCAATACACCTGTGGTGACTACAAAATTGCTGTATTCAAATTAACTGCAAGTTGGCTCAATGAGACACAAGCTGGCCTGCGCCAAAGTGAAAAAAGCACGTATCTGAAATGTATACGGTAAAAAAAGGTATTTATTGGCACCTATCAAAACACCTGTGGAGACAACAAAAATGCTGGTGATTCAAATTTAAGTGCAATGTACCTTCTACAATAAAGCTTGACTGAACCAAAAGTGAAAAAAAAACACCTACTGAAATGTACTAACGGATAATAAACGGTATTTTTTGGCACCTAATCCAATACACCTGTGGTGACTACAAAATTTGCAGTAATACAATATAACTGCAGAGGTGCTCATAGAACAAAGCTGGCCTGCTCCAAAAGTGAAGAAAAGCAATGTACCTTAAATGATATAACGGATAAAAAAAGGTATTTTTTGGCACTAACAATACACCAAAGAGTGACTACAAAATTGCTGGACTCAAAGATAACTGCACGGTGTCTCAATGAACAAAGCTGGGCCTGGCGGACCAAAGATGAAAAAAAACATGTATCTGAAATGATAAAGATACTAAAAGGTTAATATTTGGCACCTATCAATACACCTGTGGTACTACAAAATTGCAGTATTCAAATTTAACTGCAAGGTTACCTCTTCAACAAAGCTTGACTTACCAAAGTGAAAAAAAGACACGTAACAGAAATGTATACGATAATAAAAGGTATTTTTGGTACCTATCAAAACACCTGTGGCTACTACAAAATTGCTCGGAAGCATATTTAAGTGCAAAGGTACCTCATCAACAAAGCTTGACTGACCAAAAGTGGAAAAAAAACACACTATCTGGAAATGTATAACTGATAATATAAAGTGCAGTTTGCACCTAAACCAAATAGACCTCTGCAGTACTAGAAAAGATCTGTAATCCTAATAAAAGTTCAGGCTGCCCCAACATCCAAGTAATATTTCAACAGAAACTGTTAATAATAAAGCTATTGCAAGGCACATGTCAACACTAAAGTCTGGGTTGCACAATATCCAGTATCCTTTAAAGAGCTTGTCTGAGTTCGCCCGCGCCCCCTCCCCCCCTTCTCCTCTCCCGCCGTGACTTTACAGAGGTAGATGCTCCTTTAAAATTCTCAGCCTAAAGGATCACAGCTAAAAGTATAGCTGTCTCTGTGAACAAATAGAATAATTTCGCTGAGCTGTTTGCACAAGACAGAGCGCACTCCGTCCCCCTACTCCATTGGAGATACTGACACACACTGACATGAACAGGACGGGGCTGTTCAATGAAAACAAGACATGTGATTTTCCAGCCAATCGCAACCATACAATCCCAGTTCCATGACGTCACACCACACAGCTCACCACTGCTCTATCTCTAGCTGAATTGCTTGCCGGCAAAATGACAGGAAGCGCCGAAAAAAGGCGCGCTACTAATAGATTATGCACAGATTTTAACCTAAATTATCGCGTGATCTAAAAAAATCCGATCAACATAAAAACCGTGCCGATTTCAACTTTGTCGATAATAATCGCTCAACACTATAGACAACCTCATTATCATCTGGCGGGGTGATGAGACGGCCATACTGCTGTTCATGTCATATCTTAATTCAATCCTTTTTCACTGCGTTTTACATACTCTTATCACCCTTCTAGAATTTCTTTTTTGGATAAGTATTTGGTGGGTGACGTGGCGTCTGGGGCTATTCTCACCGAGTCATACCGAAAAGACACTGCCGACAATTCTATTTTACACGCAAGGTCGTGTCATCCCATTCACACTATAAAATCAGTTCCTGTGGGAGAGCTTATTCGTCTGAAGAGAAACCATTCTGAAAATTCTTCCTTTATTTCTGCAGCACCGGATCTAAGGGATAGATTAAAACAACGTGATTATCCTGATTGGGTCCTAAGAGCTGCTGAAAACAGAGTAGCACATATATCACGTGAAACCTTGCTGTCACCTAAAGTATCGAATTCCAAAAGAAATGTATCTGTTTCTTCTCGGATGATTTTTTCTACTACTTTTTCACAAGAGTTCAAACTTATCTCTAATATCATTCATAAACATTTGCCAATTCTCTATAAGGATCCTGTTTATTATGATATTTTAAAGTGTGGTATAAAGTGTATTTCACGTAAGGGAAAAACCTTGGGTAATATTTTATCCCCCTCATTGTTACCATCTACACCTACTTGGTCTACTTGGTTAAATTATCCAGGTTGTTTCAGGTGTGCTCACATACGTTGTATTTGCTGTTCTGTTTTAAAAGTATCTTCTCAATTTTCTTCATTTGTAACTAACAAAATATACAACATCAAGTTTTACATAAATTGCAATACAACTTTTGTTGTTTATTTAATTTCCTGCAATCAATGCAATAAACAATATGTTGGAAGTACCTCTTGTACTCTCAAAGTGAGAGTTTGGAGACATTTATGCGATGGTACAGCAATGGACTTTCATTGCATATCTGCAGTATCTGCACACTGTATAACATCACACAGTGGCAGCACTGAATCTCTTTCCGTTGTAGGTATAGAAAGCGTTACTATGCCGATACGAGGAGGTGATCATATCCAAAAACTTCGCTCACGCGAGGCATTTTGGATATTTCTTTTAAAAACTTATTACCCTTACGGTCTCAACAAGCGTACCTATTTGGTATTAGATTATTGATATTTGTTAAATTGCAATATATGTCTTATGCTCATTGCAAGTCTCCATTTCTTTTAAACTTATCATGTGACCACGTTATGTGATTTGATTGGTCACTACAATTCTTTTTAAACCATTTATTGTTTGTATATTTCATGCTATGATTAAGGGCCCACGTGGCCTGAAACGCGTCAGCTGGTGATAGCAATCCTGTGTTTTGTGTCTCCTGCACCCAATAAAGAATCCTGCATTTTGTGGAAGCTGGACATTAACTTCTTTATTAGAACACCAGAATGTCAACCAGATAGACGACTACGCATGTGTATAAGAGATCCCGGAATATGTTGTTGACGAATTCTTGAAAGACAGTAAGTGCATTGCAGAGCCCGAAGGGCATGACAAGGTACTCGAAGTGCCCGTCGCGGGTATTGAAGGTGGTCTTCCATTCGTCCCCTTCACATATCCGGATGAGGTTGTAGGCCCCATGCAGGTCCAATTTGGTGAATATCTTGGCGCCCCGGATCCGGTCAAAGAGTTCCGTAATCAAGGGCAATGGGTAGCGATTTTTTACGATAATCGATTTAAGTGGCCAAAGAGATTAGGTTACTGAAGGAGGAAGGCGGATCACGGGTAGATAAGGCATCCTTGATCTGGCTGGAGAGGCCTTTCTTGAAGGTGGCGGCTAACGCCGCATCGTTCCATGACAGTTCCGAGGCCAGGGTGCGGAACTGTACCGCATAGTCACCCACCGAGGAGTCGCCTTGATGCAGAGTTAGTCAGGCGGTTTTAGCAGAAGAGGCTCGGGCACTGCGGAACCCGGTGAGGAAGGCGGCGAGGGTAGCCGTGTTCGGATCATCTCTGTCCCACAGAGCGGTAGCCCAGGCCAGGGCTTTCCCGGAAAGAAGGCTGACCACAAATGCAACAATTGACCTTTCCGTAGGAAATTGGTTCCCCATTAACTCGATGTGCAGGGAACATTGGGTGATGAATCCCCTTCAAGTCTTGGAGTCCCCATCGAACTTAGACTGTATAGAAAGACGAAGCCTAGGACCAGCAGCTGGTGCGGAAGCCAAAGGTGCAGCGGAGGTCACGGGAGCGGGTTGTTGCTGCTGGGTGGCCAAGCACTGCTGCATCATGGCGGAGAGGTGGCTGAGTTGCTGAGCGATCTGCTGGGATTGCTGCGCCACGATGGTGTTTAGATCAGAGACGCTGGGCAGAGGCACCTTGGTGGGATCCATGGCCGGATCTTACTGTCACGGTTGGAGGTAGTGGATCCTCTGGACCACCGCAAGCAATTGCAATAGCCACGCCAAGGAGCGGAATCTAAGTAGGTCCTAGTTTTCACCAGACCCCGTCGCAAAGCGGGATGGACTTGCTGCGGCGGGAGTCTTCAGGTCGCTACCCCTGACGTGATTTGCTTGCGGAGGCAGCCGAGGTGTAGCGTGGTACAAAATCGTAAGGCAGGCTCATAGTTGGGGACAGGCAGGAAGGTCAGGGCACGCAGCAAAGTTCGTGGACAGGCAGGAAGGTCAGGGCAGGCGGCAATATTCGTGGTCTGGAGACGGAGGCAAACGGTATGGTACACGGTTATCAGAACAAGAATTCAGGAATGCTTTCTCAGTAGGCTAATGGCACTAAAGATCTGGCAAGGGCATCAGGAAGAGGCAGGCTTAAATAAGGGCAATTACCGGTGCGCTGGCCCTTCAATTCCAACAGAGCCGGTGCGCGCCCTAGGGAACAGGGCCGCGCGAGTCGGGAGACAGGAACAGCAGCGGGAGCGTGGCCGGGTAAGTGAGCAGGGACTCAGCTGGAAGGACATGAGTGTCCGCTGTCCAACATGCGGGCAGTGGCACTGCTAGACTAAGGGGCTTGAGTGTGCCTGCAACCCGGGATGAGGGTTGCAGGGGCACCCGTGACAGACTATACCTGTCCTGTACCACAGCATGACCCGAAAACCTGCATGACCCACAGATTAAAAAGTGCCGGAAGAAAGTAGTCTTTGAAGCAGTATTTTAGTGAAATGGACATTGACTATCCATATCCTGTAACGCAGCATGAGCCAAAAACCCGCACAGGTGCCCTTATGTACCATCAGCAGAAAATTTCGCAATAAGAAAAAAACTATATTAAAAACAACTAGTTTTCCAATACTGCTGCTGCTAGAGCTACTTGCTATTCTACAGGTGACATTGTTCCACTGTGACATTAGAATGTGAAGCAAACGAAACAGATGTCCCCAGTAGGTCAGGCCAGTCTGAAAATCCTGCATTCTACTGTCAAGTGGGTTGAAGGAAATTACTGATCAAGGCAGGTGAGGCTGTAAACATGGATCACGCAGGTTTTAGCTAGCGGGCTGGATTCAGTGGTGCGGTGAGAGTTTCAG
Organism: Phyllomedusa bahiana; assembly: GCA_025379985.1. Lineage (NCBI taxonomy): Eukaryota > Metazoa > Chordata > Amphibia > Anura > Hylidae > Phyllomedusa > Phyllomedusa bahiana. Next base: position 24,413 of record JAODAL010031681.1, read on the forward strand.
GGTGGTGTTTCGTCATCTTTTTAACAGCAGGTTCAGCTAGCAGGGCGGAGTTTACAAGGGGCGGTGAGAGCCAGGGCTGGGTCCTCTTTCTATTAACCGGCAAAAATGCCTTATTGACGCGAAACGGAAAACAGTATGCTGAAAAAGAGTTTTGAGCTAAGACCTCAGCCTTCCTCAGTACAAGTCAAGACCCGGGGTTAGCGCTTGAGAAATTTCTGCCTTAATGGGCTTGCCCCTCTTTATGAGTGGAACAATTGTGCTTTCACTTGGAAATGCTGGGGGTTTGGGACGCTCCTGTTCCCCAGGTGTCCCTTTATCTTGTTTTTTTTTTTCGTTTTAACTCAACTGCTGGAGGAATTGTCTCTGTTCTTTGTTCTTTTGTCCATGTCCATACTCTATTCCTCTGAATAACCAAATTGTCAAGTCTTTTTGTACCTCCTTGTACAATTTAAGGAATTTTTGTATAAGCTATTTTTTTATATGCAGTTTTTTAGTAGTTTAATTCTAGAAAAACATTTTAAATTAGGATTTGGAAATCCACACACGTCTTTGTTTCTCATTTTTTAATTGTATTAAAACAGGTTGCTCACTACAAGGGGGATTGCTAGCTATGTTAATAGATCTTGCAAAAACAAGTCATTTTGCAATATTTGTCCTTTTAACAGTGCCCTTTACCTATACTTGTTTTGAAGCCCATGCACCATAAAATTCAAACATGACCCTTAACCCATCTGAAAATTGTGAAGAACAAATGTCTTTGTTAGAAAACAATTTTTTAATATAGGCCTGTAGATAGCTGTATTTCACAGCAACATGATGAAAATTATAAAATGACTTTCAGCCATGTTAAAAATTGGAGGAGAAATGCCACTTAGAAGCTTATTTTCTGTTCAAAGGACCTTGATTATAGCTGATCTCACAGCACCAGACCCCAAAAATTTTTTTTACAATTGTGTACAATTGGTGTCTTTTACGTCTCTCACGGGAAAAAACAACAAAATGCCTTTTGGAATGAGAATAAAAAATTGCGGAGGAAAATGATCATTTAAAATTTTTTTTTAAGGGAACCATTTCTTTTGGAAGAGGAATGGGAAGTTAAACCGGCAACTAATTTGGTGACTCGGCTTTGGGCCACAAACAAATCTTTCAGAGATTCCCCCTGATTAATTTTGATGAAAAGTTCAAACGATTCCAAATTAATAGTGGAAAAAGCGGAGGCTTTGTCTGAAGACCCCAGCTTTGCTGAAGGTCCGCCAGATATGATGCTGGTTTGCTGGGCAGGAACAACACCTCTATGGCGTGGGCGAGCTCGGGCCATTCATCCATTTTGGTATACCCAGAAGTCGAGTGGGTCCGGAAAAACATCAAAAACATCGGTGTTGAGTTTGCAGAAGTGTGCACCATTGCTCTTAAGCCGATCTCTGTGGTTGTATGGTGCCCTGCATTACATGCGTTGGTGAGGTGGTTAAAAAGGATTGCCAGAAGTTCCCCATTGGGGCTTCTGCCCAATTGCCTTGCGCGCTCTGCGGCTACTTGGCACTCTACGCTGTCACGGTTGCTGCGTTCACCGTGACATTTGAAAACGTGAAGCGACGCACAGTGTTCAGTTTGTCAATCAACACGGTCTCCAATTCCTGCCATTTTACTCTCTATTTGGGTGGGTGGAAGGAAAGAGGGGGAGTTTTGCTTTGTACCGGGGTTTGAGGACGGTGGCCACCCAAGAACTGTTGTACAGATTGATGGCCTTAATGATAGGATCATTGTTGGAGGAAATGGAGCATCAAAGACTCATGTGAGAGATGGAGCCTTGTCCCCCAAAGCCTCGGGGTTGAGGGGCACTAGCAAACTGAACTTCCTCATCTTCCTCCTCCGCCTCAAAGCCGTGCCAACCTCTTTCCAAGGCAGGGACATCGGTAACGTCGGTGTATAGGAATACCTCCTCCTCCTCCTCTCGCTTTCCCCCGGGCACAGCTTCAAACAGCCCTGACTTGCCTCAGATGATGCACCCTGACAGCTGATGTGCCGCCTTGCACCAGCCCTGGACACCGAACCACTGCCTAATGAAGACCGATAAAGTTGTGAAACTGTCGGGCCTTCTGGATTCGACGGAGAGAAAGGTTCTGTGTCCGTATCTGTGTCCGTCTCCTCCTCCGTTGCTGGTGGGACTTGCTGTTTCAGAGTGTCCAACGATTGTTGCAGAACTAAGATCACCACAATGCTCATGCTGACAAGGGCATTGTCTGCACTGACCATTTTGGTGGTTTCTTCAAAACTGGCAAGGATTGTGCAGAGCTCTTTCACCAGCCTCGGTGGCTCAAAACCAGAGGTCCGCACCACTGCTTTTCAGGCCATGTGTCACTTCGTACTGCGTAATGGCATTGCGCTGCTGCCACAATCGCTGGAGCATGTGGAGGGTGGAATTCCAGCAGGTTGCATGTCAACAATGAGACTGTTGACGGGGACGCCAAGCTAAAGCTGTACCGCAGCCAGCCGGGACGAAGCAGGGTGCGAATGGCGTAAGTGCGAGCTCAGACCTCGAGCCTTCCTCAGCAGGCGGGTTCCTGACCCAGGTAGCGCTTTAGAAATTCTGGCGACGAGGTTCATGGCATGTGCCAGGCAAGGGATGTGCTCCAGCCTCCCGATCTTAGGGGCGGCCAGGAGATTTCGACCGTTATCGCACACCACCTTGCCTGGCACAAGGTTCTTGTCCCCCAGCCAGCGCTCGGTCTCGTTGCAAAGAGCAGTCCACTCAGTCTGCCTGTGTGTTGACGGTTCCAAGAAAAGATTAATTTCAACATGGCCTGGTTTCTCTGGGCCCGTGATCCCTACCATGGACCTTGGGGGAAAAAACCCTGCACCATCCCTACGGTTTTAAAGAGCGTTGCGCCGGCCCTGAGAGCCACCGTCACCACCAGAGACATCCACCCAGCTCACCCAGTGAGCTGTCACAGAGATTTTAGCGGCCTTGGCCGTGCTTACTAGTCATGTATCGGTGGTCAGATAGACTTAGCCGGAGACAGATTTCAGACAACGCGCTTGAAATTTTAGATGACACGTGGCTGGCCAGGGCAGGGGGCGGCCTTTCTGGAAAAAAAATGCCTGCTCGGATCTGGTTTTTGGTGGCAGGCAAGGATCATAATGTGGCGGAAACCCATTTGTGTCCACCAGACGGAAAGGCAACAATTCAAGCCCAAAAAGCCCGGCAAGCCAACATTCAGGTTTTTGGCTTTGGGGTGGTTTGGGTTAAAGTGTTTCTTCTTCTTCCCAAACCTGGTAGAACAGAAGTCTGGCTGCTAGACTGGCAGCTGTACGGCGTGGGAGGTCAAACTGGTGGAGGAGAAGGGGTAGGATGGGTCTCTGGGCGGTGGTGGTGGTTCTTGGGCGACGGTGGAGGCTGAAGCGGAGGCTGATTCCCCGATTCATGGGCGCTTTAGAGACATGGCAGCTGAGGAACGCTTGGTCTTGGCGGAAAGGGGGAGGAGGCAGTGACAGAGGGGTGTGACAGTTGTGAAGCCCGGGATCGGTTTGGCCTATTTTTCGCCAAGTGTTCCCACCATTTCAACTCATGCATACGCTGCATGTGACTAGACATGATGGTGGTGGTTAAACACCTAACATTCTTCCCGCTACTGATGCAATTACTGCAAAGGCGGGGAATATGACATCGCTGGGTGATTTTGAGGCTTGCTCTAAAAAGGCCCAGGCTTGAGAGGTCCTGGACCTTTTCGACGGTGATAAGCGCGGAACGGTGTTTCCGCTGATCGTGGCTCGCGGAATAATCTCAGCGGACTTGTGCGACCGCCCTCTCCCTTTTTCAGGCGGGACCCATACTGACACTACCCTATCATCTTCCTCCTCGTCCAGTGATGAAGCGCTCGCAAGCAAATTTTGCTGAAAAGACCACGCTGGATCCGCAATGTCGTCATCATAATTCATTCATCAAACTACACCCGGTGACTTCCTCATCTTTACATTCTACATTTTTGGAGCTGCGGGCTACAAGCAAGAGGCACTGCACGGCGTTGCCGACCGCCCGGGATTTTTTCCGATTGACCGGCTTCCTTCTCCTCCTTTGATGGCATCAGTGATTGGGCGTCAGGGCAGACAAAATCATCCTCTTTGGCCTCTTGATCTTTTGAAATGCCTTCTGACCCCAACCGCATTTTGTCATCAAAGAGGTCTTCAGAAAATGGATTATCCACAGTGGTGGGGTACAAAGAGTTGACATTTGGGCTGCCCTCGTTCATGTTGGACGGATGCTGACGTGATGATGACGACATTTGTGGCCGTGGGTGGGAGGTCGAGGAGGTAAGACTGCTGGATGCAGTTTACGTTAACCACTGAAAAACAGATTGGCAACACTGTTCGTTACTGAGATTCACAGGGCACCGACCCAGCGATGAAAGGCCTGACGGTCTTGCAACCGAAGATCCGCCAACTTGCGTGTTGTCGCCAGCACTGGAAGGAGCACCTTCTCTCGTACCTCTGCCTCCATGTCCTACACCCCTCTTTACTCGCTTACTACCTGCAGTTTGCTCGATGTTCAGAAAGATAAAAATTTAAAAGGTATGGAAGAGTTGTTGACAGTTCTTTTTTGAAAGACGGCAAATCACAGCTATTCTTTAAATCCCTCTAATTTCCAACAGCCTACTAGGATTAAAAACAGAATTGTTTTTTATTAATATCTGTGAAATGCGGTCTGGTGGAAGAACCGTTAACACCAAATCAACAGTGTTCCTCCTTCAGTCCCTGAGATTTACAATGGCCCAGTAGGACTAGCAATTGATAGTTTTCAACAAACTATCACACAAATGCATGATTAGCGCCAAACGGAGACGCACTGAGTGAAATATAAGTATTAAAAATTTATATGGATTAATATGGCGGCCTTCGCACCACTGACCTTTCAGGCGTTATTTACTAGGAAATATGTAGAAAACAATATGCGTACAACTGAACTCTTTGCGCCAAACTGAGAGCACTGACTGCAATAAGAGTATTTAAATTATTATATGGATTAATATGGCCCGCCCTTTGCACCACTGACTACAAGCGTAATTTACTAGGAAATATTTAGAACACAATATTCGTACAACTGAACTCTTTGAGCCAAACTGAGACGCACTGACTGCAATAAGAGTATTTAAATATTATATGGATTAATATGGCGGCCTTCGCACCACTGACTACAAGCGTAATTTACTAGGAAATTTGTTTGAACACAATATTCGTAAAAAACTGGACTCTTTGCGCCAAACTGAAAATGCACGGACTGCAATAAGAGTATTTATATATTATATGTATTAATATGGCAGCCTTCGCACCACTGACTACAAGCGTAATTTACTAGGAAATATGTAGAACACAATATTCGTACAACTGAACTCTTTGCGCCAAACTGAGACGCACGGACTGCTATAAGAGTATTTAAATATTATATGGATTACTATGGCAGCCTTTGCACCACTGACTACAAGCGTAATTTACTAGGAAATATGTAGAGCAGCCCTGTAGCTACACACACCAGTAGATATCCTTAAAACTTTCTCTAACTAAATAAGAAGTGAAATTCTCTAATCTAACTCTATTCTAAGCTGTAGGTGGATGGATGGTTTCTTATATTAGAAGAGACTATAAGAGCTGTTAGAACAGCTATTGGTTTAAACGCAGAGAAGTGTGATAGACAGAGTATGAGTTCAAACAGGAAATGCAGCTGCATAGATAAAACAAGGTCACGTGATTTTTGCAGCCATACACTGCAAAGTGGTGATGTTGTACATCCTCCTCACCCCCCTCTATCCTCAGAGCTAATTGGCTGGCTGGCAAAATGACAGGAAAAGCTGAAAATGGCGCGATAGATTATCTGTAAGATTGTCACCTAAAATATCGCGTGATCGGCAATTTCCGATCAGCTTAAAAATCGTGCCGATTTCAACTTTTGTCGATAATATCGCTCATCCCTAATGAAGTATTTTAGCCTCTCAATTTTTTTCTGTCATTCTTAGAGCCAAATTTTCTTCACTAAGTTGTTCCACGTATCTGGTTTACTGTTATGGATGGTAATTCCAGTTTCTCCTCAACTGTATAGGTATAAAAATAACCAGAACATCTTCTTCCATAGACTTTAATGGGGTTCGAAGTTCGAGTTCAAATAGAACATCGAACCGAGCTCAAAAAAAGTTCAAAGGTTTTCTAATCGAACAAAAAACTTTTTTACTTTTTTCGCTCAATTTTAAATTTATGAACAAATTCAGGGTCAAAAATTAGGAACCGGGATCCCACCAGTGGAGGTGAAGTCTTGCACTCTGCCCTCTCCTTTTTAACCGTTCCCCCCTGAAAACCACCCCTCAGGCCCCACCATCCCAAAGAGCCCCCTTTCTCAGGGTCCCACTAGGGGTTTCCCTTTTTATTTCCCCTCTGGGCCAACCCTAAGCCTGAAAAACTTTTTGGTAAAGTTTTTTTATTGTAGTTCTTTATTCATTTCTTATTACGGTCATTACTAAATGTACTATATGTACTAATCGTTATGTATGGATGATTGACTGTGTAAGCCAAACATTTCCTAACTAAATTTTTTTCTTTAAGGGGAGGGCCCCCCAAATTAACATTTTTTCAGTTAAAAACAATAGGGATCTTTTTGGTTTTCCAAAGTCCCCAAAGATTTGCCCCAAAAGGTTTTAAAAAAACAAAAAAAAATGAAATTCCCACAGTAAAAGCAGGCGTTAAAACCATGATTTTTCCCTTTTAAAGTTTTGTGCATAAAAATGCCCTTTGGAAGAATTATATTTTCAAGGGTTTTGTAAATAAAAAACCCCTTTTTTAAATTCTACTACTGCTTTATCTTACAATGAATAAAATCCCCTTTTAAAATGCTTTAACGGGATAGAAAACGCTTTTTTTCTTTTCCTTTATTTTCCCTTTGGGTTATTTTAAGAAAGGGGAAAGTTTTTGTCTTGGTTTTTTAAATTTTCACTTGCTAATTTTTTCAAGGGCCCCTTTGTAATGTTAAATTTTTATATGTTGCGTTGTGAATGAAAGCTATTTGACATTTATTGTGGTGTTATATCTGCAATACTGAGATTTATTTAATTGGAATAACTTTATAAAATGGTTTAACACTAATTTTTAAAAAAGTCTAGAAAAAATTTTAAACTCTTTATTAAAATATGAAATATTGTCTTTTGGGGTACAGGGAAAAATTCTCCCAAACATACTTGCCCAACTACGTGGGAAACTCTGGATTCATTTTCAAATTAAAATTAAACCCTTTAAGCAATTTTTAATTTCGGGTTTGGGTAAATAATCTAATTTTGGCAAAATTCAGCAAAAATAAATCCTAACCTTAATCCTACCTACAACCCTGCCCTAAAAACATTTGGGTATATCGGGGAAAACCCCAAAAGGGGGGGTTAGGAGGGACCCCCTAACCCAAAATTCCTAGCCCCTAACATGGGGGCCCCTAGGGGAAAGTTTAAACACAGCATTTTTTGCCCTTTTTTTTTTTCGGGTAGATGCTGTACATAATCCTCTCCTAAAAAAAGTGTTAAAAACTACTGTAAAAAGCCTTCCACGGGCCCCCAAAAATTTTTAAAAAATTTTTTTAAAATTTTTTTTTGGGCGTGTTTGAAAAGCACCGACAAAAAAAATTTGAATTATGCTACCTTTCTGTGAAAAGGAAAGAAAGTTTGGGCCTCAGACATTCCCCCCGTTTACAAGAACAAAAATTCCAGTGGGGAAAAACTAAAACCTATTCGGACCCCTGAAAATTTTCCCAGCTCCCAGAAGGTTTAAAAATTGTAAATTACCCTTAGCCCTGATGGTTTTTCCTTTTGAAAAATTGGAGGCATTTGGCTGCTGCAGGTGCTTTTCAGAGTTCAGACAACACATGCAGAATTTTTCTGTATATACTGTAATGGGATTTAAGAAATCTTGAACTTAAATATTGAGCCGAATTTCTCTCACACTGAACAGACTTCAATGGGCCCAAAATCCCAAAAAAATGGTGCCCTTTTTTCCCATATTTTTTTTTTTCTAAAAAAAATGGGGGATCACACAGCCTTTAAAAGGGGTATTGAAAAACATAGCTACATCCTTCCAGGGCAGTTTTTACAACAAAAAAAAAACCTACCCAGGGTAATAAAATTTATTCTTTTGAAGGGCAGCTAAAAATGAACAGGGAAACTTTTTTGGGGGAAATAATTGATCATTTTCATCAATTTTATCCTTTTTTTTTAACCAAAAAGGGAAGAGTTTTCCCCCCACTTGGCACCCCAGCTATTAGCTAGAGCTCAACGGGAAAACCGGGTTTAGACTTAGCCTAAAAAATGAAAGGGAAAGGGAGCCATAAAACTGAAATGGCTGTTTACAGAAAAATTTTACATTTTTTTCTGTACCGGGAAAATTGAAAGGGAAAAAAAATTGTTTGATGGGGAATGAAAATTTTCCCCCCGGGAAAACAAAAAACAAAATGAAAGGTTCAAATCACAAAACCCCCTTTAAAGGGGTTGCCCTCGCTAAAAAGAATAGTTTAAAATTTTGTAGGAACACAAAATAAAGAATTCCCCAAAAATTTTAATTGCTTTTTTCCCATCTTTTTTCCCTTTAAGGGAAATTTACAATAAATTTTAATGACCTCCCTGGGTGTTTCATTCCCTCTGAAAACCATTCTGTAAAAAATTTTCTCCCCCCTGTGTTTTTCTAGGGTGATAGAAAGTGGGGGAAAATTCATCACACGGGTCCAGCAGCCCTGTGCTGTGGGAAAGGTAAAAAGGGCTTGTTTTTAACCAAGTAAAAGCACGTAATTAGGGCTTTGTTTGAGGGATCAAAAAAAAGCCCTTTTTAGTGTTTTCCAGAAGTTTCGGGAGTAATTTTAAAACCCAAATTTAGCAACTGAAAAAAACAGAGCTGGTTTTCCCCCAAAGGGGAGTTATGCAAATTTAAAGCCCATCTGAACCGGGAAAAGTAAACAGAAGTATTTCATTCATGCCCCTATAAAACTCTGTGGGAAAGAAAACCCCTTTTAAAGGGAAAAAAACTTAAAAAAGGATATTTTTAAAAAAGAGATATTTTTTCCAAAACCTCAAATCCTACATTTGGGAGAAAAAAAAAATCCCGTGTTTCCCTTTTTAAAACTGAAAAAAGATGGAAAACTTTTTAAATTTAAATTTGCTAGACTACAATGGGCCCAAAATTTTTATCCACACTAAAAAAATGGCAGATTTTTTTGGGCAAGTATTTTTTGTCCGGGGGTTTAAAAAAGGTGTAAAATAAAACTGAAAATATATACAAAAAAAGAGGCACTGGGGAAAAAAACAATTTTTGGGGAAATTTTGGGTTTTTTCATCTAAAATTTAAAAACACCGGGGGCCGACATGTAAAAAATTTTTGGCACTGAAGGCCAGTTCTAAATCACTTTTGAGTGGGTAGAAATGTGCCGGGAATTTGTAAAAAGCCGGTTTTTTCCTGCAGGTCATACATCCCAGACCCCAAGTCTAGTGCCAATACGACAAGTTCGGGGCTCAGGAAAGGAACCAAAAACCTTTAAACTTGGCCCTGGCTTTTCCCCAACTTTTTTGGCATCAAACAATCAAAAAGGTGTCTCCCTTCTAGAATTTTGGTCAACACCCCCAAAAAATTCCCCAAAATTCTTTGGAATACGATTTGTAAACATGTCAAACTTAAGCTTTATGACACCAAAAAACCCCGCTTTCCCCGTTCATAAAAATTCGCCCGTAAATGTCTTTTAAAATGTAATCGGGTTTAGTTAGCATAAGTTGTCCCCATGTTAACCCAATAGAAAGCAGAAAAAGGAGTGAATAAAATAAGGTGACACCTTTAAGAGGCAAAACTGAGTAAATATGAAGGTAACCCTTAAAAAAAAGGAAAAGAAAAAACAATTTTTTCAAAAAAAATTGTAAAAAAAAAAACAAAAAAAAACTAAAAAAAACAATTGGGAAAAAACAAACAAAGAAAGGAAAAAAAAAAAAAAAAAAGGTTAATTTTAAAAAAAAAACGGGGGTTCAAAAACAAATAAAAAATAAATTTTGGCAAATTTTGTGAAAAAAATTTACAAAGGTTCATTAATTTTTGTTTTTCTTTTTTTGTTATTAGAAAAGGGGCAATCCCTTTTTAAGGGGCAACTTTAAGGTATCCCTTTGAGGGTAAAAATTCGAGGGGAAGTAGCTTTCTTCATCCCCCAGGTGTTATACTTTAAATTGACCCCTCCTGTCATCCCCTTATACGTTTGAAATTGTTTTTTTCTGAAATTGAAAAATTTTTTGGCTTCTTTTTTGCATTTTGTTATTTTTTAATTAAATTTTAAGTTCCTTAAAAGGGACCCCGGGTCTTATTGTGAAAAAGTCTTAAATTTTTCAGTTTTTTGTATAACATCATGTCGGAAGAAAAAGGGGCTAGTTCTCTAAAAAGCTTCCCAAACAAATATACTAACCTCTAAAAAAGTATTGCCCTGATTTCTTCAATTTCTTCAGTTATTGGTTAGGCTTTGAAATGTTTTTAGCCGGCATTTACATCTATGTAGTAAAATAGTTTGTATGCAATAAAAAGGGGGAACAGGGGGGAATTTTTCCCACTGGGTCCCTGGGAAAGCTGAAAAGGGGGGTTGTATCAATGAAAATTGGGATTCTACCCTTGAAACTAAAAATCTTTTATCTGCAAAAAAAAAGAAATGTATGGGCCCCCAGGCTTAATAAAAAGAAAACGGGGGGACACTATTTTTTCACCTTAATTTTCTTTGTTTAAAAACCCCTTAAGCATAGTCCGGGAAAAAAAGGCCTTTAAAAGGGGAAATGTGCCCTCAAAAATGATTCATTTTTTAAACCCCCATTTTTAGGGTTAACATTTTTTTGGGAATTTTTTTTTTTTTCAAAATCACTTTAAATATTTTTTAATAATTCTAACCTTTCCACTGGGACTTTGTTTGCCGTTTTAAAACAGAAATAAAGAGATGCAATTACAGTAGCTTATGCACATAGGGGGAATTTAAAAGGGGGATATATCGCTTCTTTAAAGGTTCAGGTGTTTCTTTTGGTACTCTCAGTTTTCTCATTTCTTCAAATAAAAGGGGCTTTTGCTTTTTCCCTCCCAGCTGGGAAATTTTTTAAACTGAAGGGGGATGACTTTCCCCCCCCCCTTTCATTGTTTTTGAAAGGGCCCCGGAGCCCAGTGCCCCATTGTGTGAGAGAAGGGGATTTTGGGTAACAGAGCCCGGGCAGACTCCTCCAAGGGGAAGAGTTTGTTGCCGGGATGATGTGAAGTTTAACCTCCCCTTCCGGGACGGGACGGGGATGGATGGCGGATGGAAGGACAGACGGACAAAAGGAAAGGAAAAGGAAGGGACAAAATGGTGGAGGGAAAGGGAAACGGCCCAGATGGAGGGAAATGGACGGGAACAGATGGAGGGAATGGACATTTTGATGGACAGATAGAGGGGAAGGGTTTGGAAACAGAGGGAAAATATGGATGGAAAAAGGGAGGGATGGGGGGATGGATGGAAAAGATGGAGGGCCCAAACGGATGTTGGACAGTTTGGGAGGGAAATGGGGGGAAAATTAAAAGGGAAGGAGGAGGGAGGGAAACGGATGGACGGAAAAGCCCGAGGGACAAGAGGGAAAAGGAAAAGGGAGGATGGCGGAGGGTTTTGGAGGGGGACAAAAGGGAAAGGGAGGGGAGGGGAGGGAAACGGTTTGGGAGGGGAAAGAATGGACATGGAAAAGGGAAAGGACGGAGGGAAAGGATGAGCCCAAGGGAAAGGGAAAGGGAATGGATGGACGGAGGGATAGCCCGGGATGGAGGGGAAGGAGGGACAAAAGGGAAAGGATGAAAACCCGGATAGATGGATGGTTTGGAAGGACGGAAGGATGGAGGGAATGGATGGACAGAAGAGGGATGGATGGAGGGCGGCGGAAACGGACAGAGGGATGGAAGGACGGAGGGGAGGGAAGGAAAGAAGGAGGGAAATGGAAGGACGGACGGAAAAAAAGGAAATGGATGGACGGAAGGTGGAGGGAAACAAAAGGGAAATGGACCCTCCTGCCATCCATCCACCTGCCTGAAAGAGACGATGTTGTTCGTTTGGCCGTTTAAATTGCAGTGACGGAAAGGGCAAAAGAGGAAGTTGTTTGGGCCTTAAAAAATTGACCCCCAAGGCCTGAAAAGCCCGGATCATTTTACGTAAACCAAGAGGGCAGGGGGAGCGGGGAGCAGAGCTGGAATGCACGCTCCCGGGGATTACGAACCGGGGGTGGGGGAAAATGCAATGGGGTAGACCCGGGCACCCAATAGAGGGCCAGAGCGGTAAACCGCCGGGAAAAGCAGCTAAACGGGAAGTACAGCACAAAAAGGGAAAGGAGACATTTGAAAAAAAGGGACAGTTTTTGCTAATGACCCCTATTTAAAAAGGTTGATTGTTTTAAACTGTCCCCTTTTTTTGGGGCCCCTTTAAAAATTAAATGATAAAACCCCCTTTTAAAAGAATGACAGCCCCATTCAATTTCAATGGGGACATTTTGTTTAGTCATCCCTTGTGACCTGGGGGGGAAATCAGTGTGCAGGGAGGGGGATAGGGTAAAACTGTGACTTCTCCTCTTGGACGGGTTTTGGATCCTGTTTTAAACTTATTAAACACGGTGCCCTCCTTTCATTTTTGACCCTGTTTTTTGTGTTTAATAGCGGGAAAAATTTGGGGAATATTTCTGAACAGAACAGGAAGTGTCAAAACAATTTTAGGCCTAGGGGCCAAAGAAAAAAAAGGCAGGACTTAAAAAAAAAATTCAAAAATTGAAAGTGATAGGGAAAAAGGGAAAAAAATATAAAAAAAAAAAAATTTTTAAAAAAAAAGTGTTAAACAAAAAATTTGTGAGTTAAAAAAATACTCAAATTTTTGGGTTTGGAACTTTCCCTTTAAGCCCAAGATTTTTTTTTAAATTTTCCCCCCTGCATTTCAAAAATCAAAAAGGGGGGTTTTTTTTATGATGCATTGAAAAAGGGAACCCTTTTTTTATATTTGGGAAAAGTTTTTTTTTGGGAAGGAGGATTTAATTTTTGATTTTACATATTAACTTTTTTTTTTAAAAAAAAAAAAAAAAAAATTGCAGAGTAAACAAAAAAAAGGTTTATCTTCATTTTTTAAAATTTTTTTTTAAAACACCTTTCCCAAATTTCACACTAAAAAACATGATAGATAAATTCTAAAGGTTATTACATCAGGGATTCTGGGTGTTTTGGTCTTTTGAACAAAAATTTTTTTTATTTTAAATAAAAATTTTTTATTTCATTTTTTCTCTTTTTTTTTTAAAACTTTTTTATTTTTCCCTTTTAGTCCCTTTAAAGGGTTTAAGTATTGTTTTTTTTTTTGTTATTTAGTAATGTTTTTAAAGCAAAAAATAAATATGGTAAAAAAATAAAATTTCTTGTTAGTATGAAACAGGCTCATTTTTGGGGGCAGCACACATTTTTCCCCCTTTACCGCGCCCTTGCTATCCCGACACCCGGGGCTATTTCTAGGTCCCAGGGTTTAAATATCCCAAACATTCTCCGGGGGCCTCCATTGGGTCCCGTGAGTCCCAATGGATTTGAGGAACCCCCTTTGTTATCCCGGGGAACCCAAGGGCAAGAGTTAGCCAACACTGTAGCCCTTTTTCCCTTTTTTTTTTCCCCCCCCCCCCCCCCCCCCCCCCCCCCCCTTTTATTAAAACGTTTTTACAAGTGATTTTGGGCCCTTTCACCTTTCATTTTCCCACTTGTTTTTCACAATCCTTTGGAAAAAGAAAGGGAAGGGGAATTAGTTCCCACAGCACCTATCAATTCCCCCCTCTAAAATTTTTTAAAAAAGACCTTTTTTAAAATAAAGCGCAACCGGGACAAACCACTTTTGTACGAAACCCCCATTTTTAAAATTTAAAGGGGACACTTGTATAAAGGGTTTTGGTCTAAAACTCACTTTTTTTCCCCTAGGGGTTTTTATGGGGGGAAAAGTGAGTTTTAGACCAAAACCGTTTCATACATGTAGACCTACATCTTTTAAACATTAAAAAAAACCATAAACCAAAAACCATAATTTTTTTTTAATCTAAATAACTAATTAAAATTAAAGAAATTTCACAGACCACGTAATATGCTGGGAATCACTAGTGCATTTCAAGTATAGAGGGTGATCCTAGAGTGCAGCGCTATGAGTGATACAGTATATAATTTAGGTTTGTTTTCAAGAACAAACTTGTACCATACACTCATTTTTTAAAGCATTTTTTGCAGTTTGGAGTATCAACCCTATCAAACACTTTTGTATAATCAGCAAACAGGTAAACCTTACTTTGCCCGACTAAATTTACTTACTAATATATTAAAAAAAAATATGAGCCCCCAAAGACCCAAAAGGGCACCACAAGTAAAACCCTCCTTTATTCAAAAAGCACAAACCAAATTTAACTACAATATTCTGAAAAATTTATCCCTTTTAACCCAAATGAAAAACCAAAACCCTTTTCAGTAAGTTTTTCTATGAAGGGGTTTTTTTGGGAAATTTTATAAAAAAGGGTTTGCAGAAATTTTAAATTAGAAGGGAAAACCACTCACACACCTACTATTCACGAGGAGAGTGGCAGCTTTTTGTAAGAAATTAGACAATTTCAAAAAAAGGTTTTAAAAAACCCTTTTACAAAAAAGGAGGGGAAAAAAAGCCCAAATAATTTAAAACCCGGGGGAAAATTTCCAAGTACAAAAAAATAAGATGAACAACCCCATTTAAAAAAAACTACGGGTTTTTGAGAGGGTGGTTTCTTTGTAATATTTCTTTTTTAAAGGGGGGCAGTCTGGCTGCGTGATGCTAGGAAGAACTAGAAGCCTCTTTAGAAGCTGGGCGAAACAAAGCGGTTTTAGGGTAATAACCCCCCCTTGGGGACATATCCCCCCCTTTGGTAATTAATTGGGAAAAATAGGTTTTTGTATTTTTAAATCATAAAAAATTTTTTTTTTTTTTTTGGGTTTTGGCATTTTTTTTTTTTAATCACTTGATCTGTTTTTGATAAAATTTTTTATGCATTTTTTCCCAAATTTTCTTTTTAAATTTTTATTGGGGGTATTTTTTTGTTTTTAAATGTTTTAAGGGTTTTGTTTTTTGTGATAAACTTTAAATTTTTTTTTATTAATAATGTTTTTTTTTTGGGAATTTAAAAACTTTTAAAATGGTAATTATTGGAAAAGTCCCTTAAATTCTTTTTAGTACAAAAACTTAAATCAAACCCGCCACTTTATTAAAGGGACACCCTGTTTCCGACGGGCCCTTTAAAACTTAATTTCTAATCCCAATCACAGGCCCGGGAACTCCCTTCATTTAGGCATGTAGACATGGTCAAGACAATCTCCTGCAGTTCAAACGAGCATCAGATATGGGGGAAAAAGGTGATTTGAGTGCCTTTGAACGTGGCATGGTTGTTGGTGCCAGAAGGGCTGGTCTGAGTATTTCAGAAACTGCTGATCTCCTGGGATTTTCACGCACAACCATCTCTAGGGTTTACAGAGAATGGTCCGAAAAAGAAAAAACATCCAGTGAGCGGCAGTCCTGTGGGCGGAAATGCCTTGTTGATGCCAGAGGTCAAAGGAGAATGGGCAGACTGGTTCGAGCTGATAGAAAGGCAACAGTGACTCAAATAGCCACCCGTTACAACCAAGGTAGGCAGAAGAGCATCTCTGAACGCACAGTACGGCGAACTTTGAGGCAGATGGGCTACAGCAGCAGAAGACCACACCGGGTGCCACTCCTTTCAGCTAAGAACAGAAAACTGAGGCTCCAATTTGCCCAAGCTCATCGAAATTGGACAGTAGAAGATTGGAAAAACGTTGCCTGGTCTGATGAGTCTCGATTTCTGCTGTGACATTCGGATGGTAGGGTCAGAATTTGGCGTCAACAACATGAAAGCATGGATCCATCCTGCCTTGTATCAACGGTTCAGGCTGGCGGTGGTGGTGTCATAGTGTGGGGAATATTTTCTTGGCACTCTTTGGGCTCCTTGGTACCAATTGAGCATCGTTGCAACACCTTGTGGAATTTATGCCATGAAGAATTGAGGCAGTTCTGAAGGCAAAAGGGGGTCCAACCCGTTACTAGCATGGTGTACCTAATAAAGTGGCCGGTGAGTGTAGATGTCAGTACTATGTGTTATGCCATATGCAGCCCACTTGATTTAATAGTATGGGCATGACCAGTAGGCTCTAAGCCAGAATGGTGCACTTCATATAACTATATGACTGGCACCTTATATAAACTTTATTTTCATGCAAGTATAATACTAAGCAGTCACCTCCTCATGATTAGTAGGAGAGTGAGTGGTTTCTTATCAGTATTCTGCACCAGTGCAACCTCCTCTTTATAGTACTATAGTGACTATAGTGACTACTTTATAGTGACTATTCTGCATTTTGTTGTAAATTGGTTTTTAACCTACTTTATCATTAGTCTATGTGCAAGTATAATAGTAAGCAGTCATCGCCACATGAAATGTAGGTGAGTGTGTGGCTATTCATCAGTACTGCACACCTGTGTCACTTTTCCAAGCAGCTTTTTTTTTTTTCATCTTGCTTGGAATGGATTTTTGAATCCTTTTTTCTTTGAATTGTTTAAAATCTATATAGGCAATATCCACAGCACCACTTTCATTCAACTTTTATGTGTCATAGTCAAATAAATCAATGAAACTATTAAGACATGATCTGCCCTAAGTGAATCCATGTTGTTTTTTTGAGTCCAACAAATTATCCAACAATTGTTGATTTTCAGGTGGTCAATTATCTTCTTCTTCAGGAGGTTTACATTATTGTGACTACTATTAATGTCAAGCTAACTGTAGTAATTGGCTTCCTCTTTACTACACTTGTCATGCATAGGAACAACATTTGCTGTCCTCCAGTCATCAAGAATATCTCCTACAAGAAGGACTGGTTCTTTTTTCAACAGTATCTTTGTTATATCATATGATATTTATGAACTTATGATCATCAATTGGATGATCTATGGTTTTTAAATGGTCCATTGATGTTTGTCAGTTATGCTATGCTATGAAACGTGTAAACATCTATGTGTTTGTCTTTGTTTCATGTTTTAGACATGGAATAAAATAATATTTTTAAGGAGGACTCACAACGTCCATGCAGCCTCCATACTGGTGAGCCAGTATATTTCTGTATTGTCATTGCCTTGTTTAACCCTAAACACGTAGCTTCAACTACAGCATCTGTCTCCAAAACTGCTGAAGCTGAACCCATAGGGCTAGAGGTCCAAACTGCCCCAAAATATTATGATTTTAAAGGCCACCTTTTGAAAATACTGAACAAAAAGACACATTCAAATGGTCAGCAACTGTTTTTATTCCATTAGTATAGTGTCATGACCATGCCTGTTCAAGCCACAGTGCAGTCCTCTGTCAGTAAGGTACACTGGAAACTGCGTTTTTGGCCATGATTGCACCTGTATTGTGCGGGTTTTTTACACTAGTCTGAACACTGTCTGACAGTGTTCTCTGCCACACCTGTCTGCTCTTCTGCTAGCCTAGACTTAGGGTGCTTTCACACGGTGCATTTTTTGGTGCATTTTTTATGCTTTTTTTTTATGTGTTTTTTGTGCAGGAAGGCACCGTGTGAAAGCACCCTTAGGCTGCAAACAATTTAGAATTAGTGGTGATTGACAGGTGCCTCACCACTTGTCTGTACACGTCTGTAATCTGTGTGAACTAGGGGTCAGAGGGTCGGTCCTATAATGGCCTGGATTGGAACTCTGATATCCTTTAAGCTGCCGTCGACAATGGTAGCATCCCCTACCCGAATACGGAAAACCAGAGCAACAAGACAAAAAAAAAAATACAATAACAGGGAAGTCAGCAAAAAAAAAAGTTATAACCAAAATGAGCAAAACAGTACAGGACGACAGGCAGAAATGGAAGTCAAAAGGCAGGCAAAAGGTCAAAATTCCAGGTAAAACAAAATAGCAAACAGAACACACCAGCTCAAGCCAAAATAAGCTATCACCAGCAAAGCTGCTGAACAGAAGAGATCTACATAAAGGATGTCAGAGTCCTGGACCTTGCTGTGACAGGACCGGCCTTCTGACCCCTAACCACACAGATCACAGACAAGTACAAAGAAAGACGAGTGATGAGGGCACCTGTCTATCACCACTAATTCTCAAATGCGCCTTAGGCCCCTGTCTCACAGCAAAGGTTTTTTTTGGGCGGATTTTTTTTTAAATGGGGTTCAGTATTTGAATACGCAAAAACCCATCCCAAACCAGTGCCCATAAACAATAGAAAAAAACCCGGTTAGTTCACAGCTAGATTTTTATTGTTGTTGTCGGATGTCGTGCTACGTTGGATTCTAGTACAGTTCAATGTATTAGGGCTGGCTGAAATCCAAAAACTGTCCACAAAAGTCGTGACAAAAACTGTCGTATGGCAATGTTAAAATACCGTCAGATTTCCAACAGCATTTTAACATTGCCATGTAGACATAGCCTTAAATTAGGCTAGTAGAAGAGCAGACATGTGTGGCAGAGAACCTGTAAATCAACCACAGACAGCAATGAAATCGGACAGTTTTCTGAGAGCAGTGTAAAAACACGCACAATCATGGCCAAAAACGCAGTTACCGCCATTCCTTACTGGCGTGGCCTAAACAGGCATGACATATAGTTTCCCATTACTAGATTGTAACTCCAGGTTTTTTTGCTGTTACTTATGTACCTAAAACAGGTTTTATCCTCTTTTTTAACATATTTGGCCATTCTTCCCCTTTTTGATGCAAAATTTTTTATTATTTTTGACCTTTTTCCCTGTTTAATTAATAAAATTCTATACAGTTTACACTTACAGTTTCTCTTTTCTCCTACTATAGTATTTACATCTCTATTAAACCAATGGTTTATTTTTTCTTTTACTGTTGCCAATTTGTTCACCATATAGTGTAGAAGCCTTTTAGGTGGCCATTAGTGATAGTGTTCACTGGGCATTTACATCGGCAGTTTTATTCCACCGTTTCAGATCATTTTTAAAATATTTAAGGTGCAAACCTTTTTGTTTTCTTGCTTTTATTTTAGGAAAAACAATATCATTAAAGAAAAAAGTTGATATATTTTTGAGGATAGTTTTTTTAGGTTTTCTTTTTTTCATGCAACTAGTACAACCCTTGAATAAAGTTTTAAAAAATGAAATTTTTTAAAAACAGTCTAGGCCCCCATAATGTACAAAGAAATTAGTAAGCTTTTTAAAAACAAGCAATTTGTTTAGGGGGGCCGGGGGCAAACCCCGGCCCCGGGGGTCCCCCCCCCCCCCCCCGTCCCCCCCCCCCCCCCCCTGCCTCCCGCGGTCCTGGCCCCGGGTGCCCCCCCCCCGGGGGCCCCCCCCATTCCCTGCTGCCCGGGCCCCTCGGCGGGGGGCCCGGCTGCCCCCCCATCTCCCTGTGCCCGGGGCCGGCACTTACCACCACGCCCGGGTTGAACCTGCCCCTTCTGTTCCGGCCGGGGGTGCCCATGTCCCTCCGCCGCGGGGGTGGCTGGTCTGGTTTTAAAAGGGGCCAGCGCCCAGTAATGTTTGTTGCGGGGCCCTGGTCCTTTTGGGGTTACACGCCCCCAACACACCTTGCCATTCGGGGTGTCGTCCATTAGTTTTGTGAGTATTGAATCTGTTCTGATCGCCCGTGTACCAGTCCGTTTGCTACATTCCTGACTGACCACGAACCTCTGCCGCCTGCTCTGCCCCTTCTCCCTGTCCCCGACTACGCCTTCGGATTGATTTGAAACCACGAAACCCCCCGGGGCCCGCCATCGAAGCAAGTCACGAAGGGGGGGAAACGCCTGGTACCCCTACCCGCAGCAAGCCCAAAACCCCGCTTTGCGGGGGGCTCTGGTGAAAACGGGGGCTCTTAGACTCCTTTCCCTGACGGGGTTTTACACCAACCCTTTGGTAGTCCCGAATCCACCATACCCGTTACACAATTTAAATCCAAATTATATAACATAAGCTACCAACATTATATTTTTTCACCAACCTGATAACTTCAAGCATTTTTTTCTTCTTCGTCAAGCTTTGTTGATTACTATTCAATTGATAATGTTTATTAGCAGTTATTGAAATTAAATTAACACAAGTAATAAACATTATTGATTACAAATTGTGCTTTTTATTCCACACATGATTTTGTATCATCATAGATGATAGTCGTTTGTCTTGTGAGCAACAGAACCAGTTCTATGTAATTACTAGTTAGACCCAACAATAGAGCGTAAAAGTATAGTATAAGGGCTGGGACCCGTTTTTGGGACTTTGAGCCAAAATCTGTCCTGTCCGACAGATGTATGAATAGTCGTACGGCAAAACTTTGCACAGTCTTTACTAGACACAACACTTTGAATGTGCAAGTTTGATGCAAAACTGCCATAAAAATCCATACCATGGTTGAAACAATGCTGGCACATAACAATCTTCCATACATAATGTCATGTTCTATACTCTTCTGTACTGATTTATAAATGCCGTGTCCGCTCCAAGTTTCATACATGTCACCCTTAGTACTTAAAATTGCTTAACCCAAATGCCTGAATAGTAGTTAATGACCAGAAAACTTTTTTAGTTTTTGCTTCCTTGCATTTCAACAGTTGTAACTTTTTAATTTTTTTCAATGACGCAGTTGTATGAGGCTTAGTTTTATTCGGGACTATTTGTACTTTATGGAGGAATAGTTTAAGTTCACTTATAAATAATTGCAGATTTTTTTTTTTATTTATTTAGTTTTTTTACATTTTTTTTACACCATTCCCATTTCTCAGTTAATAACTTGTTAGATTAATTCTACAGGTTATTACGGTCGTGTGGATACCTAACATGTGTAGATTTTTTTGCGTGTGTTTAATGCATGCACAATTATTTTTTATTAAATATTTATTTTTGTTTTATTATTTTTTTTTTACACTTTTTATGTTTTTTACTTTAAAAAAAAATTCCATGAAGGGAGAACTGTGCTACTTTTTTTTTTTTTTTACAATTAGTAATGTATTAGCATATCCATATATGCTAATACATTATAATCTGTGTCAGTCTGACACAGGCAGTGATCAGGACAGCACACAGTCTGCCCTGATCACTAACTTGTTACACAGACAGCCCTGGCGCTACTCTGGGTCCCCAGGGCTGACTGTGCAGTCGTTCCCTGGGGTCTGTCAGATCACCGGGTGTTCCGATCATCCAACAGAGCAGGGAAACCCTTTGATTGCGCTGTGGTGACAATCTGCGGCAATGAAAGTGTTAAAGCACTGGGGAGCAGAGGTTTCCCCTGCTCTCTGATGCTTGCAGGAGCTGCGCTGGGATCAGGGTTGTGTAGTACAGCCTTGATCTCAGCAGTCCTGCGGTGCTCGAAGCCGTAAACTCCAACGTCTGCAGTGACGTCAAAAGACGGTGCACGGTTGTTAAGGAGTTAAAGATAATTACCTCTAAAATAACATTTATTATCTTAGACAAGCTATTATTCAACGTGGAAAAAGCATTATAAATACCCTTAGGTTTTTTCTAGCCATTTCACATCCCCAAAAATTAGAATAACAACTACACATCAGCTCACAAAAAATGAGCCCACACACATGAGCCCATTGATTAAAAAACAGAAAATGTATTGGTAGCAGAAAATACCTCTGCAACACAAATATAACACATAGAAAAAGTTAGCATTTTGTTTTAAAGTACCAAAACATAATAAAAATTCTACAAATTTGGTATCACCTGAATCATGCTTGAAGAATACCGAAAACATGACCATACAGAACAGTGCATCAATTTTTTCACTTTCCATCACACAAACAATGTTGTGGAGTTACCAGTAAATTTTGAGAGGGTTAATTATATCTTCAGAAAGTACATCTTGTCCCAACAAAAAAAACAAGAACATATAGGTGTTTGTATAAGGAAAAAAAGTTACAGCTCTTGGAAAGCAGGAAGGAAAAAAACGAATGCAGCAAAAAAAAAAAAAAAATGATTGCTGCTGCATTTGGGGTTCAAAAAGCACTTTTTTTGTGGAAAAACAGCATGTTGGTTCAGTAATCACTTTGCTGTGGTCAGACAGTGGGCATTACATGTGTTTATACCATAATTAGATCAGGGTAGATCAGGCATCATCACCCTTAAATGGGTATGGTTATAGTTAGAGATGGGCGAATTGATTCTATGAAGTGGAATTCGTTTAGAATTTCAGGAAAACTTTGATTCTGAACGAAGTCGAAGTTTGGGGTGATTCACGGGAACGAAGCGTGCTTTTGATTGATAAAATGGCTGCGAGCACATGGTGTTAAATGGGGCAGAGAAGTCTGGGAGGAAGAAGGGCGTAACATACATGACATGTGCAGAGATGAAGCCAATCAGAGACCGGCGAGGTTCTGTGACGTCACCACACTATATAAGTCCGGGCGCGACGCTGGGAGCTCATACCGCTCTCACTGTACTGAGTAGGGAAGGTGCTGCCGTGGCTGCTTATGGTATCTCATACTAAAAAACTCACCTTTATACAGCAATTTTTGGGGGGTGTCACAGCTTGTCTCAGAGACTGCTTCTCTTATGTTCTAATTCTGATTTTGTGGGGTATTGGAACTGAAGTCCAGTGTGCGTACAATGCAGCTGCATATACATTTTAATGCTATCTGCTCACAGCACATTGAATGTCCAAGGGTGATCTAAGCCTGTTCCTGTTGTATTCATTTAAAGAAACAGCGTTTTTACAATCCAAATACCACTTCATTTTGGTTGCTCATTTCTTTTGCGCTCATTTCTTTTGCGCCTGTTTTGACCTTCCTGACACAGCCCTATTTTTGAAATCTGACATGTGTCAATTTATGTGGGGAAATAACTTTTTGACACTTTACCTATCATGTGATTCAGAGATTGTTTTCTCGTGACACATTGTGCTTTAAAAAATTACAAGTTTTTAAATGGAATTTTTTAAAAACCATTTTACAATTCTTTCTTGTTTGTTTAGTGAAAACAAATTTAAAATCAAAATTTCATGGGAAAATTTGAAAAATTAGCGATTTTGAAAGTTGCAAAATTTCTGCGTGCAAGACAGATAATTATTCCCCACAAAATAGTTTATAACTAGCATCTACCATATGTCCACTATAGGTTGGCATAATTTTTTAAATGTCTTTTTTTTTTTTTTACGACATTAGGGGGCTTAGAAATTTAGTAGTAATTTCTCACATTTTCAAGAACATTAGCAAAATACATTTTTTTAGGGACCACTCCAGTTCTGAAATGGCTTTGAGGGGCCTGCATGTTAGATACCCCCATTTAAATGACACCATCTTGAGAGAACTAGACCCCTTAACGTATTTACAACACTATTTAGGAAGTTTGATAACTCTTCAGATATTTCACAGACATTAAAGCAAAGTGGAGGTGAAATTTCAAAATTTCGCTGTTTTTGCAGATGTTCAATATTTATCCCTTATTCACTGGACTACGGGAAATGTGACTAGGTAAATGCAACTTAATATCAATTCCCCCAGGTCTGCCGTTTTTAGAGATATGCCATATGGGCCCTAGTGCATTATTGGCTCAACCATAAGCCCCAGAATAGAAAGGGGCACCTACATACCTGGGGTCTCATTTCAAAACATTTATTTAGG
>JAODAL010031682.1:0-48080 GCA_025379985.1 Phyllomedusa bahiana
ATAAACGGGGGGCTTAGGGGGTTTAAAAGGCGGTTATGGGGTATACGGGAGGCTTACGGGGGGTTTCGCGGCTTAGGGGGTTACGGCGGCTTAGGGGGTATAAGGGGGTTGGGGGGTTAAAAGGCGGCTTTGGGGGTAAAAAAGGCAGCTTAGGAGGTTCAGGCGGGTTAAGGGGTATTTTCAGGGGTTAGGGGGTCCCCAAAAAGGTGGCTTAGGGGGTATACGGCAGGGTTGGGGGTATAAGCCGGCTTTTGGGGGTAAACAGGCGGTTAAGGGTATACAGGCAGCTTAGGGGGTTAAGGGAGGTTAGGGGGGATACAGCAGGTTAGGGGGGATACGACGTTGGGGGTTATCGGCGGCTTAGGGGGTATGGCCGCTTAGGGGGGGGAAAAAAAGGAGTTGGGGGGATACAGGCGGCTTGGAAAGGGATACAGGCGGGGTTGGGGGTAAAAAAAGGCGGCTTAGGGGGTTACAGGCGGTTTTTGGGGGGAAAAGGCGGCTTAGGGGGTTTAAAAGGCGGCTTAGGGGGTTGCAGGGGGGCTTAGGGGGGGGTAAAAAAGAAAACCTTCTTACTCGGTCCCGTTCCCCCGAGCGCGCTCGCTCCGGCTGTTCTCTCCCCCCGCCTTGTGCTCAGCGCGGGCGGCGCGGGGATGTGATCACCACGCGCCACGTGATCCAGAGGGCGGCAGGGGGGAAATAGCAGAGCGGGGGCGATCGGCGCTCTGTTCGTACTCCCCGTTTGTGCTCCCTTTTGAACGCTCGGGCCAGAAGGGCCCCGGGGTTCAGAGGGAGTATGGCCGGGGCCCCCCAGTCCCCCCGCCGCAGTGAAAAGTTAAGTTCATGCCGCGGGCCCCGGAGCGGCATTACCGGGGGAGCGGAAGCGGTAGCAGCTGCCCCGGGGCGCGGGCCCCCCCAAACACCCGGGTCCCGGAGCAACTGTTACCCCTGCTACCCCGGTAGTTACGCCCCTGTATACAGGCAGTCCCCGACTTACATCGTTCCTACTTACATAGTCCCCTAGTTACAAACGGAGACTGATGGGGCGTGGCTGACATTCAACACTGAGTCCACACCCCATGAAAAACCAAGTGCCAGAAATGCCACAGCGCACAATGAGATACAGAACATTAGGTGAAATCTTCTAAGAAAGGGCACAGACTGCAAAACAAATGTAAAAACGGTTCCCTGCACTATCCAAAACTAAAAAAAAAATTGTTTTGCAGGAATTACATTTAATAAATATACTTGTTCCGACTTACATACACTTTCAACTTAAGAACAAACCTACAGTCCCTATCCCATTTGTAACCCTGGGACTGCCTGTATATATGTATATATAAAAGGTGTATATATATTCCCTTCCCTTATTATTGGATTGCTCGCACTGGCAGGGAACAATTCTGATAGTTTTAGGTATAAGATATTTAAGGAGAGATAGGTATTACATAACTAAGGCTATGTTCACACAAATTTTTCATCATTTATCTATGGCAAAAATCTGAGGCAATTTATGAACAAGAATTAACCCCATTGAATGAGGCAGAATCCATATAGAAACTGCTTCTGTAAATTACATATCAGTTATTTTTTCCACAGCGCAAATTTCCAAAATATAAACTATGGCATATATTGCATTAACATATAATGATGTCTGGATTACAGGCGGATTACACCTGGAACATACAGATGAGAATTGCTCTTAAATGTTGTCTATCCTTCTCTGCAGAAGTACCGCATCCTGGTGTACAGTGGAGATATGGACCTGGCATGCAACTTTCTGGGTATCGAATGGTTTGTGCATTCGCTTGGCCTGGAGGTAAATGGACTATTGTGATCACCAGATATTAAATTCATTTTCTTCATAGTTTTGACGTGCTATTTCTGCTGCTCATTATTTGTTATACAGTATGTATTTGCTGAACACCATTATCCTTGCTGTCAGTGCATACCAAAACAGTTAGTGTGTGTCCAGGTCTGCTTGCAATTTATGAACATCTTCCATAGATTGCACTACACTACATAGCTTGGTGTCATCTGCAAAAATAGAAACCGTGCTATTGATCCCCTCCATTATATCATTAATAAATACATTAAATAAAAGAAGACCCAATACTGAGCCCTGTGGCACACCACTCATAAGCAGAGACCACTCAGAGCAGGAGTAATTTACCACCACTCTCTGAGTACGATCTGATAGCCAGTTTTTAATCCTATTACACACTATTTCTAACTCAATGGATTCTAATTTACCCAACAAACGCCTATGAGGGACAGTGTCAAACGCCTTTGCAAAGCCTAAAAACACTATATCTACAGACACCCCGCTATCCAGACTTCTACTCACCTCTTCATAAAAACAGATCAGATTGGTCTGACAGCTTCTGACCTTAGTAAAACCATGCTGGCAATCACTTATAATATTGTTTTCTTCCACATATTCCTGTATAAAGTCCCTTATGAGCCCACATTTTTCCCCACAACAGATGTTAAACTTACTGGTCTATAATTACCTGGGCAAGACTTGGAGCTTTTTTTGAAGATGGCAACTACATTTGCCTTGCACCAGTCTCCTGGCACTATACAGTCACCAGAAAATCTTTAAATATCATATACAGGGGTACACCGATGTCACGAGTAGTGCTGCAGCCCGCAGTTCGGGCTGTGGGCGCACTCGTTCCCCCGAGTCCCTCCTTGCGCCCAGAGCGAGCAGCGTCGCGGTCCGCATGCCGGGCCGCGGGTGCACTCGGTCCCTCAGGCGGAGTCACTCACCCGGCCACGCTCCTGCTTTCCTGCGACTGTCTGGCCGGCGGTGCATGAGGCCCCGATTCATAGCACGCACGCGCGCCAGCTCTCTCAGGTTTAAAGGGCCAGCGCGCCGGTAATAAGGTTTGGCCGGCCGCTGACCCTATATAATAGCTCCACCTTCTTGACGCACTTGCCGAATCCATAGTGCCCATACCCTATGCGAGGAAGCCTTTCTGTGTTACGGTTTGCCATTTCCGTGTACCAGTCCCACCAGCTTACGTTCTTCGACCACAATTCTTCGCCGGCTGCCCTCACCTTCTGGCCCGTCCCCGACTACGAGTTTGTCTACTGTTTCTGTACTGCGTTGCACCTCGGCTACCCCCGCCAGCAGGTTGTATCAGGGGTAGCGACCTGGTGGAATCCCGCTGCGGCAAGTCCATCCTGCCTTGCGGCGGGCTCTGGTGAAGACCGGGACCCACTTAGACCCCGCTCCCTTATGTGACCTGTACCATCGCTTGCAGTGGCCCAGCGGATCCACTATTCCGGTTCGTTACAACCGACAACTGAGCTGAGCTCTTTAAGAACTCTTGGGCGTATGCCTGGAGCCTTGTTCACATTCAGTTTATTTAGCTTGGCTTGGACCATTTCTACACTGAGCCAATTAATTATATCATATGATGTATTAACAAGACTGGCACCTCTGCACTGGGCTCGTCCCCATCAGTTCTAGCATTGCTCCCATTAGTACTGACACCACCTACATCCGCATTGAGCCCACCTACATCAGCCTCATTTGTATATACAGAGCTGAGGAACCTATTTAGTAGCTCTGCCTTCTCCTGATCACCAGTGTCCAGCACCCCATTGCTGTTATTTAAGGGTCCTACATGCTCCGACTTTGGCTTTTTGGCATTTATATGTTTATAGAATTTCTTGGGGTTAGTCTTGCTGTCCTTGGCCTCCTGCCTTTCATTTTGTATTTTAGCTGCTTTTATCACTTTTTTTTAGGGATTTTATTAGGCTCTTTGTAATTTTCAAAAGCTGATGCTGACGCCTCTGACATATGTTTTAAATGCCCTTTTTATTATTTATAGCCCTTTTAACAGAAGGTAGATGCCATGTTGGAATTTTTTAATCCCCTTTACTGTTACCCTTTGGAATAATTTTGCTAAAAATTTTCCCCCCAGAGTATATTTAAAGCTCTCCCATTTGGTTTCGAATCCTATTTGCTAATAGTGCCCCCAATCTTGTCCGTTTGCGGCCCTCAAAAGGGGAAAATTGGGCCCCTTTTAAAAAAAAAATTTTTTTGCCTCCTGTCTTGTTTTGCTCGGTTTTTCTTCTGTTTTCCATTTACACTAAAATTAATTATATTGTGGTCGCTTTTTCCAAGATTTTCAAAACAGTGCTGCCCCAAAAAAGTTCTGTTTTGCTAGAAATTCCAGACCAAAAGAGCATCACTTCTAGTGGGACCCTTCAAAAAACGCCCCAACAGTATCCTTAACATATTGAAGAATTTCTTTCCCTTTTCAGTTAATGCGAACCGTGACCCAGTCAATGTTGGGAAATTAAAGTCGCCCATTATTCCCACTGTACCCGCTTGTGCCCCCACACCATTTGTTTATGCCCCTGTTCTTTTTTCCCCTCATTTAAAGTCCAAAAAAATTTTTTTTTCTGCATTAAACCCCTCCTTGTTTTTTTAAAAACAATTTTTCCAATTTTTTTACCTTTTTCCCCTCTATTGCCTTTTACATTTGCCTTCATATCCTCCTTACATACAGACACACTCCCCCCCCTTTCCTGTTCGCTCTGTCATTCCAAAAATAGTTAAAACCCTTAAAGTACACCCCAATATTTTGAGGAGTCCAGCCATGTTTCAGCAATACAAACCACATCAATCTGCTCTTCCGGAACTAGCACCTCAAGCTGAGTCATTTTGGTTGCTAGATCTCTGGCATTTGTGAATAGACATTTTAAGTTCCCTTCCAGTTTTACACTTTCCGTCAACGGTTTGGGACTATATGTAACATGCTCATTAGATGACATGGGTCATACATTACCGTTCAGTGACAGCATTGTTTAAAAACATTACCCTTTCGTGAGGGCTGGAATTTAATCTCCCCCTTCGGTAATGGTGGAATTTTAAAAATTACACCTTTGCAGACAACATGTGATTATTATTACACAGTTAGTAGTGGTATGGGGATTCAGAGATTTGGGGGCACCTATTTTTTCAATGCTGGTTGCAAAAATGGATCTCCTTATCCAAATTGCAGTCACCCCAAACCAACCAACCCAATCCTCCAGTTTTTTTAACTCACACTCCGTTTCCTCTTCACTCAGTGATGCCAGCTCTGGAGCTTGGGCATCCACTTGGCAAATGAGGTTTTAATGTGGGTAAAAAATTTAAATTCTGCATTGGGTACGAATAACTGCAGGGATCATATTCCTAGGTGGGGAAAACTGCGAGAATCGCTTGTTGAAAAGATCTTGGGCGTTTTGTAGATTATATCTTTAGAACAGCATGAATTCAACGGCTGCCTCTAAAAGGCAATAAATATTGGCGTGTAGTCAGGGCTCCAGTTTATAGAAAAGATGTAATAAAGCTAGAGAGAGTGCAAAGACGAGCAACCAAACTTATAAGTAGTGTTTATCGACAAAGTTGAAATCGGCACAGTTTTTATGTTGATCGAAATTTTTAGATCATGCGATAAATTTTGGTTAAAATTTTGCATCTCTATTAAATCGCGCCTTTTGGGGCCTCCTGCATTTTGGCGGCCCGCAAATCAGCTTACGAATAGAGCAGGGGGATGTGTGTGCGAGTCTGACGGGGTGTGTATGGTTGCGATTGGCTGGAAAAATCACATGACCTCGTTTTAATAGACACCCCCCTTTCTATCAGTGTTCTCGCGTCTCATAGAGGAGGACGTGCGCTCTGCCCTGTGTCCAAACGCTAGCGAAATTATTCTATTTTTTCACAGAGAAAGCTTACTGTTAGCTGTGATCCTTCAATTAGTTAGATCAGAGATTGGAAGATTTTTTGAGTTAGGTAGGAATTTTTTAAAAGGGGCATCTACGCTGTAAAAATCCGGGGGAGCGGGGGGGGGGGGGGGCCCGGGGGAACACAGACAAGCTCTAAAAGAAATACTGGATAAATTCACCAAAACTTATGTAACTTACTGCAATAGTTTATTTTTAAAATTTTTCTATTGAAATATTTCCTGGATATTGGGCAGCCTGAATTTTTTAGGGCACATCTTTTTAGTAACTGGGTCTTTTGTTTGGTGCAAAAACTCCACTTTTATTATCAGTATACAAAACTTTGGGGTTTTTTTATTCAAAATTTTGGGCCCCTTTCCCGCTTTGTAGGGTATAGCCACCTTGCCCGTTAATTTTTGAAACCAGCAATTTTGTAAAAAAGACAAGGTTTAAGGGGCCAAAATACCCCTTTTTTTATCCCAATAATTTTCAGATAAAATGTTTTTTTCCTTTTTGGCACTACAGCTTTTTTTTCATTGAGGAAATTGCATTAAATGTGAAAACAGAAATTTTTTAGTCACCCCCAGGTAAAAAGAAAATGCCCAAAAAAAATTTTTATTATTTCCCAATTTTTTTACAGATACGTTTTTTTTTTAAATTTTTGGGGAAAAACAGCTTTTTTCAAATTTAGGCACCTTGCACTTAAATGTAATACAGCAATTTTGTAGTCACCCCAGGGTGAAATTTAAAAGGTTTCCCCCAAAAAAACCCCTTTTTTTATCCGAAAACATTTCAGTACGTATTTTTTCAAATTTTTCGCACTACAGCTTTGTTCATTTAGGAAAATTTCACTTAAAAGTGAATTTCAAACAATTTTGTAGTCACCAAAAGGGGGAATTGAAAGGTGCCAAAAAAACCTTTTATTATCCAAATACCCTTTCAGATACGTGTTTTTTTCAATTTTGCCCATTTCCGATTTGTTATAGAGCCCCCTTTAGTTAAATTTTTAATCCAGCAAATTTTGTAGGTTTCCAAAGGTGAATTGAAAAGGGCCAAAAAAAAACCTTTTATTTTCCCCCCAAAAACATTACAGATCGGTTTTTTTCACTTTGGCGCACTACAGCTTTGTTTTTCCCCTTTAGGCACCTTGCACTTAAATGTGAATACAGCAATTTTGTAGTCACCAAGGGGAATTTTTAGGTGCTAAAAAAAACCCCTTTTTTAAAACGAATACATTTCAGATCGGTTTTTTACTTTGGCGCACTAAAAGCTTTGTCAATTTAGGGGACCTTGCACTTAAATTGAATACAAACCAAATTTTTTTAGTCACCAAAGGGAATTGATAGGGTTTTCCCCCAAAAAAAACCTTTTGGGGAATTAAAATACTAAAAAAATTGCATGGGACAAAAAAGCTGGTAAAAAAAATTTTTCCCCTGAATTGTACAAGGGAGGGGACAGGAAAAAATTGACCCCGATTAGGTTATTTTAAAGGCATGGGAGTTGGACAAAGGACGGAAAAAGTACAGAGGACAAAATTTCCTCCAGCAATTTAGTAAAATGAAAAAAGAATGCCAAGAAAAAGGGCACCTGGGGGGAACAGGAGCGGAACCCCATTTTTTTCCCAAATGAAGCTAAAAAAGGCCGCACTCATACGGAGGGGCAAAAACGTACCAGGACAGGGGCATATTTGCCCCGGAAAAATAAAATGGTGGGTTTTTAAAGACTCCTATTTTGGGGGACTTTTTTAAAAGTGGGGCAGACAGGTTTAACCCCTTAAGGACCCGCCCCTTTTTTTGGGGCCCTTCCCTGACCCACCCCTATTTTTAAAACCCTGACATTTGCCTTTTAAATTTGAGAATAATTTTTTAAACACTTTTTACCTATCCCAGGTTATTCAGAGATTGTTTTCCCCTTGAAAACTTTGTGCTTAAGTTAGAAAAAATTTTTTATCCATACATCCTTATTTGTTTGTGAAAAATATCAAAATTTCATAAAATTTTTTGGAAAAATTCCAAATTTTTGAAATTCCCAAAATTTTCCCTCGTGCAAACAGATAATTATTCACCACAAAATTTTTTATAACTCATCTACCAAATGTCCACTATAGGTTGGCACCCAATTTTTTAAATTTTTTATTTTTTTTTTTTTACGAATTAGAGGGCTTAAAATTTAGTAAAAATTTTCTCACAATTCAGAAAATTTGCAATAAAACATTTTTTTAGGGACCCTCCATTTCCCTAAACGGGGTTTTGGGAAGGGGCCGAAAAGTTAGATACCCCCATAAAATATGCCATCAAAAGAAATTTGGACCCCTTAACGTTTTTACAACACAAATTTAGGAATTTTTGAAAACCCTTTTTAGAAAAATTTCACAAAAATTTAAAAGCAAAGGGAAAGGTAAATTTAAAAATTAAAACTTTTTTTTGCAGTTTTTAATATTTTTTCCATTATTCACGGGAAATAGGTTTTTTAAAGAGAAAATCCCATATGTGGCCCTATGCAAAATTGGCTAAACCCAAAATAAGCCCCAGAATAGGGGGAGCCCCCTACCGACTTTTGGGGATTTTCTTTTTTCAATACGTTTTTTATTTGGGCGCCATTTCGGGTTTGGGGGAACCCCCAAAGGGGAAAAAAAAACTTAATAAACACCCCTAAATAGCCCCACATTTTTGGAAACTAAAACCCCTTTAAAAGGAATATATCCGGGGGTTCTTTGAGTATATAGACCCCACGGGTGATTCACAAATTTTTTTTAACAAAAGGGGCTGTGAAAAGTAAAAAAAATTTTTTTTTCCAATAATTGAAATTTTTAACCCTTAAAAAAGTTACACAAAATAAAAGGGAACCCCGAAAAAAAAAAAACCGGGAAAAACTTTTTTAAAGGGCCAATTTTTTTCCAATTTTGGGCCCAATACCCAAAAAGGGGGTTGAAAAACTGCTGGGGGTGCAGGGCAGGGCGAAAAAGGGGAGGGAAAAAAATTTGGGTTTTTGGGAACGAAAGATTTTGGGGGCCATGCCCGAAATTTTGCAAAGCCCCCAAATTAGCAGAACGGGCGAAACAACCCAAAGTCGCCCCTTTTTGGATTAAACCCCCATCAGGGATCTCATCTAGGGGGGGTTTTCTGCATTTTGGGCCCACAGTTTTTCCATATTTTTTTTAAAGCTTTGGGGCAATAAAAAAAAGGGGGGAAAAAAACCGCAGTTCATTCATTGTTTTTTTTGAGTTTCAATTTTACGCATTCGCCGTCAGAAAAAAAGAAGTATAATTTACAAAGGGGGTTGGGGTACAATTAAAATTTATATAGATTTTTTTATTTTTTTTTTTTCCTGTTTTATTACTTTTCACAGTAGAAAACTCATAAAAAATTGCGTTTTTATTTTGCCTATTCTGAAAACCCATAATTTTTTTTAAATTTTTTTCCCTGTGGCAGAGCTTTTTAAACTTTTTTTTTTTGGGGGGATGAGTTGAAGTTTTTTTTGGGTTACCCTTTAGTGGTGCATATGATGCTATTTTCATTTTTTAATTAAAGGGTTTTTTGTGAGAGGGTTTTTAACAAAATACAGAAAATTTTGGGTAGTTTTTTTATTTTTATTTTTTTTAAGCGGTCACTGTACGGTATATATAAACATGGTAGTTTTACTCAGCCGGCCCCAATACAAAAAATTTAAAACCGTCCCCAAATTTTGGGTAATTTTTTTTTATTTTTAAAACTGCTTTATCAAAAAAAAACACTTTTTTTTCAAACGGGAAAAAAACTTTTTTTGCATCACCAAAGTTTGAGAGCCAAAAACTTTTAAATTTTTCTGTGCTTGGATCTGTTTGGGGACTTTTTTTTTTTTGCGAGAATTTTGACGTTTTTTAAGTATAAATTTTTGGGGGGGCCCAAGGCTTTTTTTTGCTTTTTAAACCCTTTTTTTTTGGAGGCCAGGGTGAAAAAAATACTGCAACCCCTAGTAGTGTTTTTTTTTTTTTTTTTTTAAACCCAAAGGGCTCCCCCGTGAAATTATCCGTGAAAAAGTTAGCTTTTAAAATCTTTGGGTCGCTAAAGATTATGTCGATAACCCTATTTAAAATAGTTTTTTTTTTTATTGGGAACACTTTAAAAAAAAAGAAAAGTGGGGGGTTTTTTGTGTGTAAAAACCCAAAATTTTTTTCACGCTATCTTCTAAAGCAAAACCCTTTTTTTTTTTTACCGTATACAGAGCTGTATAAGGACTTTTTTTTTGGGGGATGAACTGACATTTTAAAATTGGTTTCAACTTTGGAGTTTTAGGATTTTTTTTATCGCTTTTTAATTTTCCCTTTTTTGTGCTGCCGGGGTGAACAATAAACTTTAATTTTTGTGATTGTTTTTTTGGGTTTTTTTTACGCGGGTTTTACTGTAAAGGGTTAAAAAACATGACAGATTTTTAGGCGATCAAATTTCCACGCGGCATACCAAATATGGGTACTTATTTTTTTTTTGAAACTTTTTTTTGGGGGGATGGGTTTGTAAAGGGTTTGGTTTTACTTTTTTTCAAATTTTTTTTTTTTCTTTTTTTTTACTTTTTCCCCAATTTTTTTTTTTACTTTTCCCCATAGGGGAAATTTTAAATTTTAGAGACTTTAGATCTCTTTATTCAAAAGGAAAACAGTACAAGCTTTTTTGCGTGACTGGTTTTCCTAAGGAAAAACTTCAGTACGAAGCCGGGGCATGCCCACAGGGGACTGCCGGGCGTCGGACGTCACAGACAACCCCCGGGAAGGGATTTACTGCCTTTCCCTGGTGTCTGTAAGGGGGCAGGAGCCCACGGATCGCCCGATCCGTGCGCTGCTGCCCCGCCACCGAGACGCAGGAGGGGCGGGTCTCCTCCCGCGTCCCCTTATTTTTTGCGACCCGGATTGTCGCGATAATTACGGGGGTTTTCCCCCCCCCCCCCTCCCCCAGCATCCGGGGTCCCGGGGCCCATGGTGGGGATGTCCTTAATATATAGCTGAAAACCCCGCGCCGATCGCCGCGAACTCTGCTTTAAAAGTTCGCGGGGAACCTCAGGACGTAACCATACCTCCAGTGCGTTAACCCCCAAACGACCTGGACTTTTGGATACCCCCAAGGTCGTTAAGGGGTTAATGGCATTCTGCGGTACAGGACAGTTTATTTTAATTTTCCAGTTCAACAAAATGGGGGGTTTCAAAGATTTCCTTTTTTTCCCCGGCATTTTTTTAATTTTGGGGGTTTAAGACAGGGTTAAGGGTTTCATACTGCTTTCCGGGAAGGGTATACCCAATGTCCAGTTCAACTAAAAGGGTGGTTGAAAGATTTTTTTTCCCCCCCGGCACTTTTTAAAATCTGGGTCGGCGGGTTTGGGGGGGGCCCCCGGCTGGGGGCCAAAAAGGGTTTAAAACCCAAAAGTCCAGGAAAAATTTTTAAAAGGGTTTGGTTGAAAGACCCCTTTTTTCCCGGGCATTTTTTAAAAATCGGGGCCCAATCAGGTTTGGGGCTCATGTTTGGGGCCCCAAAGGACGGGGTTTAGTCAATGCCCCATGAAACAAAAAGGGGGTTTCAAAGACCCCCCATTTTCCGGCTTTTTTTAAAATTCTGGGGTCATCCCAATTTTGGGGGCCATCCCGGGCTTTTCCCAGGACGGGGGATATTAAATGCCATTCAAGTAAAATGAGGTTTAAATCAAAAACGCCTTCTGGCACTTTTTTTTTTGTGGCGGTAAATAAAAGGTTTAAGGGTCATGCTGGGGTGCAAGACAGGGATGGGTAATGGTCTGTGATTTTTATTCTGTGGTTTTTTATAACCTAAGTGTGTTGCCTAAATGTAGCACTACCATTTAAATGTTGTGGATTTTTAATTTTCCAGCTTCTCCACCCTGTTTGGGTTTTAAAGAATAAAGGGGTTTTTGTTGCTCTCCCCATAAAAACCTTTAATGGCATCGATCATAATCTCAAAACCACCAAAAAATTCAATATTTGGGTCGATGTTTGGCCCTTTCCGACCATCGACCGATTATGGCCAACTAATCGCCAACCCAACTTATAAAGGGGAAGGAGAAATTTTAAATTAGAGGAGGGGTTAATAGAATGAACTTATTTGGGCCCTTGAGAAAAAAACGGCTTCGGGGGACATTTTAATTTATAAAATTTTAATAAATGGTCTCTACAAAAATAGGGGGAAAAATTTTTTTAAAGTAAAGAACCCCAAAAGAAAAAAGGGACTTTTCCCTTGGGCTAGAAAAAAAAGGGTTTAAAATTTTGCAGAGGAGAAAAGCGTTTTTCACTTTTAAGAACTGAAAAAAAAAAATCCAGGGAATCCCGCCCCTGGGGATTGGTCACAGCGGAACTTTTGCGAGTTTCAAGAAAGGTTTGGATAACTCCCCCTGAAACAAAAAATTTTTTTAATATGTACCACCCCAGGGTAAAACTTCTGGATCCGGGTGGTGGGGGGCTCGGGGCAAAATGCGATCCCCCGGGGGCAGATCAGTTCTTGCCTTTGGGAGTTTCAGGGCATTAAACCAATGGGGCTTTTGGGTTTAAAAACCCCTTGTCCCTCCCCCTTTTCACCCACTTTTTGTCCCCCCCCATTTTTTTTAATTTTGTTTGGAACACGTACCCCTTTTTTCAAACCGTACAAAACAAACGAAGAAACAAAAAACTTCTTAGTTTCGGGAAAATCATACATCCTTGGATGGTCAAGGGATGGAGAAAGTCCCCCAAGGTTTTGGTTTTTGCAAAATCGATTTGAAAACCCTTTCCCCTTTTTAAACTGAAAGGTAAAATTTGTTCAAACTGGAAAGAAAAAAGAAAAGGCCCCGCCCCATCCACTAAACAAAACTAGATCTACGATTTTTTTTTTTTTTATTTCTAAAAAAAAAAAATTTTACAAAACTGAACTTTGATTTTTTCTTAGAAATGCTTATATCAAATTTTTAAGCCTTCTTGCCATTTTAAAGGGTAAAAATTTTTTTAAAAAGTGAGCCCCCTACAATAATAAATGAAGAAAATTGCTTAGTGACCACAAATTTCACAACGACAGCCACAACAGCAAGGGAAGCAACCCAGTGGCCCAACAACACCACTACTGCCAGACCTAGCCCACCTGGCTAGAGTCACAATACACCCCCGGCACTGCATCACCGCAGTAATGGCCACCACACTGCACAGCAATTTTTGCGAAAAAAAGGGGAAATCAACATAAAAATATGAAGATGTGCGGTCCACGTATTTTGACTCCCAATGTGAATTATAAACTTGTCTCACTTCTGTCCATATTTTATATCAAGAAAATAATGAATTTTCTCTTGAAATGAAGTAAACTGTTATTGGAAACAGTTATGTTCAATAGAAGCCAAGTAACCCATGGAGTCAATGTATATAACTTATTGATTGTAATTCAAGGTTTGAAAGATACCTTTAATATTCCATTGACTTTTTTTTCAACAAACGCTAAAAATTTTTGGGTAAAAAAAAATTTATATAATCGAGTTTGTTCGTTTGAACATTGCTTTATTTTTGTTAGAAGGTTCCTTTGAAAGTAATTTGATTATAAGATGTCCTAATGCTGGAACTGCATGGGAAAGCTTAGCAGCAAATATTCAGCTCTCCTGCATTGCCAACATACAGTAAGGGAAATTAGTTGCTATTGAAATACTTTAGCATTAAACTTAAAAAGGGTGCAGATTGTGCTTTTTTTCAGCTCCCCCCCAAAACCCCATAATAAAAACCAAACTTTGTTCTTTCCCTCAAGGGAAAATGACCTACTATTTTTTCTATAGTCTGTTATACTTTAGATAACATTGGCTTGACACTCATTATTTAATATAATATATCCAGTGCTCCTTAATTCTTTGGGAAATAAACCTGTTTAACCGGGATACATTTTTTCCCAAACATCCATATCTCCTGGGGCCTGGTACCCAAAGCCCCTTTCCCCTACTTATTATCGTTAAAACATGGGAAGTTACTATTACAATGAGGGGGGGGAGGGCCCAGAGAAAAAAGATGCAAGGGTTCGGGAAAGTAGGCAACAGCTGCCAAGGGAATTCCCGGGGCGTGCAACTTAAAATGTAGGACAAATTTAATCTGAACATGACAAGACAATGAAAGACAACATGATAAGGAAAAAACAGAAGACAAAGACCCCGCCTTTTTCCGCATTAACATTTTTTTCTTTTCAATTATTTTACAGGGGGCGGGGCCCCATGGTCCAAAAACAAGCCCCTAGAAGCTTTCCAAATTTTTAAACGATTCATCAATAACGAAACCCTTTTAACCTCAAGGAAACCCCAAATCATGGTTTCGTACACTCCATCTGCTTTATTGTTCCTTGTACATAACCAGACAAAATTTGCTTTCACCTAAGTGGGTTTTTTAATTTGGGAGAGATTGCTTTTTAAAAATAAATGTTTCTTTTGAAATAAAAAAAAATTGTCTTTATTTTAACAAAGATTTCTCTTAGAAGTTGACAATTTTACAAGGTGAATAGTATACATGGTGCCAGATTTAACAGGGGACATTCCCCTTTTCCCCCAGAAAAGTTTAAGGTGGCCCCAGAAGCCTACTTGCGAAAATTTATTTTACCATTAAGGAATCTTAATTTTCATTGTAAAGCTGGATTACTTGCATGCTCTATAACAATAATATCAGATTGTATATGGAGGTTTTTCTGTTTGCTGTATTTTGGTATAATATAAATTTAAAAACTTTGTGGCAAATGCTTTTAAAAGTAAAAAGTAAATTTTACACATTCAAGTCAGATTGTTATAAAACAAAAAATTTTTCCAAAATATTTAAAGGGGTAAACTTTAAATTTTAATTATTTCCCCCCTAAGAAAACACAAAAGCAAAAATGACAAAAAAAAAACTTTACCAAAAAAAATTTTTGGGGCCCCATGTTTTAAAACCCGTTTTTTGGGGGTAAAAATCCCCTTTTTTGCCTTTAGGGTTCTAAGGGGAAAAAAGGGGGGGTTTTTGACCAAAAATTTTTATACATGTGGGCCCTTTTTCCCCAAAAGGAAACAAAAAAGCCCTTTAATAACTCACGTGACCTGGTTGTCAGTCGACAATAATCCGCTTTTTAACCACTACGGGAAAAAAAACCAAAAAAAAATGGGCTTTTTAATAATAGGGAATCCAGGGCCCGGGGTTTGGGGCAATACCTAGATAATTCCCCGTTTAAACCCGCCTGTTCCCCCAGAGAATCAGCCCCAAAAGGGGGACCCCCCCCCATGGAGGCAAATCCCCACACCCCAGGTAACTAAAAATATACAATATTGAAGGGTTTGATCCAATCCCTTCTGCCCTATTATAAACACTAGCTAATATGCAGAGTAACCACCATCTTCAGTACAAACAACAACTAGATGGACTGAGAGTGAATCAATAAGGTCCTGGTAGGCTGTCACAGGTATCTGGAGCCATACTAAAGAAATAGATTCAACACTTGTCCAATGTAGTCTAGTGGGTCTCACGTAGCCCAACAAATCTGACATAGACCAAAAAGTAAACCTGTAAAAAAACGTAGAGATACTACACATACATAGACACTCATTTGTGGGCTGGACAGGCTATCCGGCATCCAGGAAAACTGGGTGATGCCAAATACTCCACAGCAGGTACCCAGCCTTTATATCCCAAAGATGTCACTTGCTATAGAGTCCTAAAGGGATACAACAAACCTCTGATATGAACCACCTCTGCTTAGGCAATGTCACTGATTATTAACCCCAAAAGACTCGAGGGAAGTACATTGGCCAGGTGTTTAAATGAAGCTGTATAATACCTCAGCAACTCGGAACTTCAACTCCCTCCATAAGTTTTCTATGGGATTAAGGTCTGGAGACTGGCTAGTCCACTCCATGACCTTAATGTGCTTCTTTTTGAGCCACTCCTTTGTTGCCCTGGTTGTATGTTTTGGGTCATTGTCTTGCTGGAAGACCCAGCCATGACCCATTTAATGTCCTAGCACAGGGAAGGAGGT
This sequence comes from Phyllomedusa bahiana, assembly GCA_025379985.1. NCBI lineage: Eukaryota > Metazoa > Chordata > Amphibia > Anura > Hylidae > Phyllomedusa > Phyllomedusa bahiana. The sequence goes on from JAODAL010031682.1 coordinate 15,687, forward strand.
TGTCACTCAGGATTTTATGGTACATGGCTCCATCCATTTGTCCATTGATGCGGTGAATTAGTCCTGTGCCCTTAGCAGAGAAAAACCTCCAAAACATAATGTTTCCACCACCATGCTTGACAGTGGGGATTGTGTTATTTGGGTCATAGGCAGCATTTATTTTTCTCCAAACACAAAAAGTTGAGTTATTGCCAAAGAGCTCCATTTTTGTCTCATCTGACCACAGCACCTTCTCCCAATCACCCACAGAATCATCCAGGTGTTCATTGAAAAACTTCAGACGGGCCTGCACATGTGTCTTTTTGAGCAGGGGGACCTTGCGGGCACTGCAGGATTTTAAACCATTATGGCGTAATGTGTTCCCAATGTGGGGAATGACAAATAGACCTTGCGAGAGAGGGAACCAGCAGTCTATTTGATGGAGGGTGGCCATATTTAGGAGTATAAATATATAGATTTTTGGTGCTCACGCAGCTTCAGTCCTCATTCACTGGTTTCCAAGGAACTTGTTTGTAGCAGCCGTCTAAATTGAAAAATCTTTCTTTTATATCAAATCCATATTAAAAAGCAATACAAATGCAGGTTAAAAAACCCTGCATTTGTATTGCTTTTTAATATGGATTTGAAATAAAAGAAACATTTTTTTCATTTGGATGGTTCCGGACGTCTTTTGAGTCTTCCCAGAGGAATTGCATTTGCATTTATGAAGATGGTGGACCTTCCAGTGTCCGTTGCACATCTGCTACAAACAAGTTCCTCGGAAACCAGTGAATGAGGACTGAAGCCGAGTGAGCACCAAAAATCTATATATATACTCCTGAATATGGCCACCCTACATCAAATAAACTGCTGGTCCCCTCTATTTGTCATGCCCCACCTTACATAGTTACATAGTTTGTAAGACTGAAAAAGACAAGACGTCCATCCAGTTCAGCCTATTTTGCTAAAGTGTTGATCCAGAGGAAGGCAAAAAACCCCCATGAGGTAAAAGCTAATTGTCCTCATTTTAGGGAAAAAAAATCCTTTCCGACTCCAATCTGGCAATTAGAATAAATTCCTGGATCAACAACTCTTCTCCAGAATCTTAGTCACTATAACTTGCTATATTATTACGCTCTAGAAATGCATCAGGACCCCTTTTGAACCCTGTTATTGAATTCACCATGACACATTCCTCTGGCAGAGAGTTCCACAATCTCAATGCTCTTAAAGTAAAGAGTCCCTTCTTTCAAATATACTGTTGCTCATAGCCCTCTGTTTCTCTTACAGACTGCTGCTCTTGATTCATCTCTCTCACATAACCTGTTGTTCATGGCCTTCCTGCCTCTTCAATGGACTGATTCTCATTGCCCTCTCTGGCCCCCTATCAAACATAGACTACTGATATTGACCCTTTATTCACATAGACTTCTTCTCATGGCCCCATGACAGACTGCTGGCTCCAATCCCTCCCATACACTGCTGTCCATAGGCTCCCTTTTTTAAATAGTTTGCTGCTCATGGTCTCTCACTTAGACTGCAGAAGATAAAGTAGGCATTAGACCCTAGACTGTTCCACACACTTAATGATGACCTAATCTTTGACCAATCACTTCTGCAACCACTCCTAACTTTCCAATCCCTCCCATACACTGCTGTCCATAGGCTCCCTTTTTTAAATAGTTTGCTGCAGAAGATAAAGTAGGCATTAGATCCTAGACTGTTCCACACACTTAATGATGACCTAATCTTTGACCAATCACTTCTGCAACCACTCCTAACGTCTATCGTAACAGAAAAAAGGCAGACATCAAACCAGATGACTAAAGTGATTTGGACCCCAGAATCTTAAGTTAATGGGTACCACAGACCAGATCCCTAAGTTATTTTAGACTTCAGACCTTTAAATGAATTCACCTCCATAAATGAATACAGATCACAAACAAGACTATTAATTTCAAGCTTCACCCCAGACAAAAACTAAATTCAGATGTCAAAACTGACTTATATAGTTAACATATAGTTAACCTCCTGCTCCCTTTTAAGTCCAGGTTACAGTCTACTGTGTCCTGATGCCACTCAAACACCGGTATTGGAAATGGCACATGGTAACTGGCAGGAGCCCCATTTCACTTTTTGCACCAGACCCCAAGAACTTCAAGTTACGCCTCTGCTTGTTAGCTTTGTACAAGTTATATATTTGGTGGCAACAAGAACATCCTAATGGGGTACATGAAGATTCAGCTTGCAGGGGCATAGTTATAGGGGGTACAGCGGTAGCATCCGCTATGGGGCCCTGCATCCTGAGGGAGGCCCAAAAGCCCCTTTGACAGATAAGAAGACACTAGTATTGGAAATGGCACATGGTAACTGGCAGGGGTGCCAATAGGGCAGTACGAGCGGAGACATTTAAAAAAATAAAGATTCAGAGGGCTGCAAGGAGGATGAGTAAGAGGTATATGCAGTGCACATCAAGGTCATACAGGTGTATATTTGAAAATAAATTCAGCCGTAAGACTTGTAAATCTAGCTGTTGACAGCAGTAGAATACAATTTGTAGAAGCAGCAGGCACAGGAACAACAGACATGAGATGTAGTGTAGTTTAAATGTGTATTTCACATTGTCAAGAAGATGTGCTACAGCTTACTAGTCAGTGACATCGGCAACAGGGGCATCAAAATCGCCAGAGATCCATGCTTGATTAATTTTTATTAATGTCAAACCATCCACATTGTCAGAGGAAAGACAGATACGTTTGTCAGTTATCACCCCACCAGCAGTGCTGAAGGTGCGTTCCGGGATAACGCTGGCTGCTGGGCAGGATAACACTTCGATGGCGTGTCGAGCAAGCTCAGGCCATTCATCCAGTATGGACACCCAGAAGTTGAATGAGTCCAGACTAAATCCAAAAACATTGGTGTTAAGCCGCAGGTACTCATGGGTCATAGTCTTAAGTCGGTCTTTGTGTGTCTGAATGCTGCCCTGCCTTGCATGCATTGGTGAGGTTGTGAAAATCGATTGCCAAATGTCACCCAGTAAGGTTCTGACACACTGCCTGCTGCGGCTATTTGTCATTCTACTGCTGCCTCGCTGCGGATGTTGTTCCACCGTGACATTAGAATGTGAAGACGGAAAAGATATCTCGAGTTGGTCAATGAGCACTGTCTCAAAATCCTGCATTCTACTATCAATCTGTGTGAGTGGAAGGAAATTGCTCACTTTTGTCTTGTAACGTGGATCAAGGAGGGTGGCCACTCAGTAATCGCTGTTAATTTTTATTACCTTGATGCGTGGATCATGTTGCAGGCAATGTAGCATCCAAGCACTCATGTGTGAGATTCTGCCAGGATCTCCCAAGCCTCGGGGTCGAGGGGCACTAACGGGATCTTCCTCCTCTTCTTCCTCATGTAATCTGTGCCAACCTTTTACTACTGAAGGGTAATCAGTAATGGTGGTGTCCACCCCTGCCTCCTCATCTTCTTCCACTTCCTCATCCTCACCGTCACCAGAGACTTGGCTAGCCTAATGCGCTCTACTCTGTGAGGTGAACTGCCATCCTGCACTCGCCCTCAATCTAGAACCACCGCCTAAAGAAGACCTATACAATTGCAAAACAGTCGGGCCTTCTACATCCTCCGGCGAGTAAGGCTTTGTGTCCACTTCCTCCTCCATCATGCTTGTTCCAGTAAAAATATAACCACAATGGTCATGCTGACAAGGGCATCGTCCAGACTATTCATCTGTCTCCACTCTCTCTGGGTCAACATCCCGAGGTCTGCACCACTGCTAGTCAGGCCATCACATTACATACTGCAAAAAGGAAAATTACACTGCTGCCACAATCCGGGAGCAGGGGGAGGGGGAATTCCAGCGTGTTGAAACATCACATACAGCGGTTACAGGGGGCCCAGCACACGCTCGTGCTAAAGCGGGTTTGCAAACGGCGGGAAGTGTGAGCTAAGCCCCTTTTTGGCGTTCTCAAACGTACTGTGTAGTATCATCCGTAACTAAAACCCCCACTAGCAACTCCTGTCGTTCCAATACTGTACTGTAAAATGTTCTATTTTGTAATAAAACCCCCCACTAGCAATCCTGTGCGTTCTCAATACGCATTTTTGAAATATCATCTCGGAACCAACCCCCATCTAGCAACTCCACTTTCTAACGTACTGGATGTATCTACTCGTGAACTACAACCCCCTCACAACCCTTCTTCTCAAACTGTACTGTGATGTATTGTAAGCGCCGCTCACTCGGACGCCTTTTGGGCCCGTCTTGGGATTTTCCCCCTGGTTTTTTGGACCGCCGTCTTTTGGTAGAAGGTATTGGCACCTCATAAATGGCACTCGACACGTCTTCTTTTGTACGGCTTTACCAGTTTTTTTTCACCCGCAGCAGTACCGGGACAGCATTCATATAAACCAAACCATAAACATAACTCCGGCCCCGTCAGCCCTAATTTTACATGGGGTCCCCTATCTTGGTCGTCCCTATTTTCCAGCACCACAACCATAACGTTTGTTTGCTGACCGTATTGGCTCCCTTCACCTCGGGGGGCCAACTCTCTCCTAAGCTCTCTGCCCCCACTGCCATGAGCAACCACGCCCCCTACCCTGTAGCACCAGGGGTTTTTTAGGCCCCCAAGAGTCCAATACTGGGTGGAACCCAGGACCTGGGAAAGCGGGGACAGCCACCCACCCAACCTATAGCTGTCCTAAAGGGCCCCCCCATACCTAGCTGCCTTGCACAAATTTTAGCCCTACCGTAAGTGTCAGTAATAAACACTTACACAAAATAGGGACTTTTCCCCACCGAGCCCGTCCCCCCGGGGGCGCATCTTTGAGGGTCTCCGGCCGTAACCCTCTATGGGAGGATCCTGCGACTACCAGCAGTCGCTCTCTACAATCCCTCCCCTCTGATAAAGGCTAGGGGGTTTCTCACATTGCCCAGGCTCCCTCCGGGGTCAAAGCTCTAACCCCGGGGGGAACATCTTCCCTATATCTGCAGGGGGGAGAGATACATGGTCCCAAAAAAACTTAGTTTGGGCTCAAGCAAGCACTCAACACACATTTGGGGGAACAGACATTTTACTGCCACTTACTATAGGGGTCCCAACCCATGCACACTCTACCTACAAGGAAAAGGCCCATCACCCACAGCTCCCAAGGGCCCCACATTCACAAAAAGGGGTTTCCAAAAAGACCAAAACCCATTACTAAAACGCTATCCTCCCTTGTAGGGTTTCTTTAAAACACACCAATTTCTTTGGCATTTTTTGCCCCCCGGGCAAGGGTTTTTACTAGCTTTGGGGTTTTCCTTAAAATAAACAAAAAGGCCCCTGATTTGGGCCCAGTAACAACCAAGGGGTTAACCCGAAGCTGAAGAACAGCAACTCTTTCAGGGTCTCCCATCCACCCCTAGCCTTTAAAGGGCGGCCAACCCCGAGCCAAAACCTGCTACCAAACTTTGGTTTTCAGGGGGTCACCTTAGACCCAAAACCCAGCATCCACCAGGGCCCCTGGTCCTTGAAACCTGGCCTCCCTTTTGTTTTCTTAGGTCCAAAATAAAGGGAAAAAATTTCCCTGGACCCCCGAAAAATCCCCCTTGGCAAAAATGCTGTCACTTTTGGAATTTTTTATTTGAGGAAATATTGGGCTACCCCACGACCACCTCATTGAGAAAGGTCCCTCCCCTGGAGGTTTTGGGCCGACTGTGAGAGGGAAGGGACCTCTGTGCCCTCTTTTACCTATAGGGGCAATAATTAACATTATTTTTTGGAAAAAAGGGGGAGGTTCCGGCGAACATTTAAGGGGAAAAATCTGCCAAATTTCCTTCAGCCTCCTTAAAACCCGGGTGGGAAATTTTTTAATATCCCAGGACTTTTTCCCCGTTTCCCTTTCCCCCAACCCCCCCGGGCCTTTTTCAGCGGGTAAAAGGAACCACCTTCATTGGGGCCCCCTTTCCGTTTTTTTTTCCTGCAATATCCTTTGCCCGACTCACGGTTTTACTGGGACTCACCGAGCTTCCAAGCCCTTGGGCCCCAGGTTAAAATTGGGCCTTTTGGGGACCCACTTGAGGGGCTTTTATTGCACTTTCAGGAGGGCCCCCCCAGCCATGGTCTTTTTTTTGGCCAAACCAGGGGAAATCACCCATTTTCAGAGGGGCCCCAGGGTCCTCTTTTACCATCGGGGGGTTTAAACACGTCCCCCTCACTAGGGTTTAAAACATCCAGGCACCTCAAATGGGGGTCTAGCAAATTTTATTTTTTTTTATTCCATCCTTTTTCTGGGGCTTTTTCGGGGTACCCTTTTGGGGGGGGAAAGAGGGGGGGGACCTGAAATAAAAAATAGGGAGACACTGAAAATATGAAACCCGGGGGGAAAAAGGAATTTTAAAAGCATTGGGCCCCCTTTTTCTTTTAAACCCCCTATGGTGGGGCACCATCTGGATCTCCATCACAGATACACCTCAGGGCCCGCCCCACAGAACTGCCCTCTGCACACTTTAATCCCTTTTCAAAAAAAATCTTTCATAAATTCTCTGAAAGGGCCCCATTCAAAACAGGAAAACACACCTCTAGGGTTTTTGGCAACACCACCCTCTTTAAGCAAAATTTCCCCACACTCTTGGGAAAACCAAAAGCCCTCATTCCCAGGAAATTTTTTTCTTCTCCCCTTTCCAGCAATTTCACGGACACGTTCACTAAACTGGGACCCAAAAGGTTGGGTTTTTTCAAACGGGCAAAGTATTACCTTTCAACTTGGGAGGCTACCCTCAGGAAAAACGACGTGGGGCTGGGGTCACTGGCAACACAACCCCAAACCCGCTGGGACTCCAATACTTTACACACATTCAGTGCACCCACAATCCCTACGTTTTTTTAAATAGGAAGGGTTCAGAAAAAACCCTGTTGCCCATGGGGGAACTTGCAATTTTCTAAACCCGGAAAAACCTTGCCCATTTCTCCAATTGTCATTTTCCCCACAGGACCATACCCTTTTGGGTACGGGGCTGCCTCCCCAAAGAAACCTTTTAGGGACCCCCCTTTGAGCAAGGGCCCCCTCCCGCTGCCCCTGGTGAAGTTTTCCTTTAAACACACACAAACGGGTTTAGTTCACCTATAGTTCTTTTCAGCCATAAAACCCTAGGGGCAGATCTGCGCTGCTCTCCATTACTTTCGAAAAAGCTGCACCAAACCCCACTGCTTGTTCCACACAAAGGGCCCCAATTTTAAATGGGGCAAAACTTTGTGCAAAAGCCAAACCCCCCCCGCTCGGCTTTTGGGGACATGGCTAAATTGGGTACAGGTATATTAAACCATTAGTTTTGCATTTTCAAAAGCAAAAATTTTAAACAAACATAAAACATCAAGTCCCGAACCTTTTTTTAGTCCATGGGATTCCCCCGGGCCCACTTGGCACCATTTCTTGGGCCCCAAAGTTTTCCCGCACCCCCGGGACCTGTTCAGAACTGTTTTGGGGGAGGGGCTTTTCTGGCCACCATCTTCTCAGGGCGGTTCCAAAGGGGAATATTTTAGGGGGCCCTTTTGGGGGGCCTTGGGGACAGGGGGAACCCTTTTTTTTGGGGGGCTTTCCCCAAAAAACATACCACCTGCTGTGCCTGGCCCCTCCTCCCCTCCCACAGCTGCCAGAAATAGGGAAAGTCACTGCCCAAGCACAAAAATTCCCCTTGGAGGGCCCCACAAATACCTCCAAAACATGGGTTGGTCCCCCGCAAACCATTTACAAAATCCCGTTCAAACGGGCCTTACCCCGGTTCCCGTCCCGGGGGCCTTTTAAAAAAGGGTAGGGATGGCTGGGGGCACCCCGGGGCCCTTTTTGGGGAAGTCCCAAATCCAAACCCAAAAGGGTGGATGCCACCCACCCCCGCAACTCCAAGGGGCCCCTTACTGGCTTTTCCTTTCGGGTTGGAAACCCCGCAGCCCCCTCGTTTTGGAGGGTGGTTTTCCCCTCGGTAAAAGGTTTCCCCCCCCCATACACTTTAGCCCCCCCTCCACCTGGTCGGTTCGGGGTTTTAAACCCATGCTGGGTCAGGGGAAAACCTTTTCTTTGGACTCTTTTTTTGGGCGAAACCTCCCCTTTCTTTTTTTGCACCACCTTTTCCCCTGACCCTCCCCAAGGCCTGTTGGGGCCCTTTTCCCTTTTTTGGATAGGCCGCCTTAAAGGGGAAAAGGGTGGCCGCAGCACAGCCCTATTTCTGCAGAGAATTAGGGTTCACTTGGCAATACCCTCCTTTTCATGAGGGAATTTTCCCACTCAAAAAAAATTTTATAAGTTCTTCCCCATGGGCCCAAGAAGAAGTACTTAGGCAGCAAACAGCACTTTACTGGGGGCGTCCCCTGTCTTTCCCCAGACCTCTCCCGCTCCACTGAGGAGATTTCCTTTTCCCCTCCCCCCCCAACACAGTCCCTTTTTTAAAACCAAAAAGCTGTTGGGGGGTGTGTCCCCCTTCAGAGAGTGGTTTTCTCACCAAAAAGGCAAAATCCAGCAATCCTATGTAAAACCCCCTTTTTTTTTTGCACCAAATTTGACAAAATTTACTTTTGTGCCAACTTTTTCCCAACGATACCCTACCAAAATTTTAACTGCCCTTCAGCTCTGGGGCGCCCCTCTTGGCCCTTCCTGGGATTCTTGCTTTGGCGGGTTTTGGGCCGCCTCCTTTTGGGAAACGGTAAATTTGGGACACTCATAAATGTGCACTCTGACACGTCTTCGTTGTATCGGCTTTAGCCAGCTTTTATTTTCCCCCCAGCGGGGGGGTTTCCCGGGGACTGCAATTTTTTTAAAAAACCAAACCCTAAAAAATAAAAAAATCTCGGCCCCAACCACTAACTTTAAAATTTGAGCTCCTCTCTAACTGTTGGGCGGGCCCAATTTTCCAACCCCCACAACCATAACAGTTTGCCTTTGCTGTAAACCGGGATTGGTCCTTCAGCCTCGGGGGGGCCAAAACTCTCTCCCAAGCTCTGCTGCTCCACAACCTTTCCAAAGGGGAGCAACCACCCCCCCTTAGCAAACCCGGAGCACCAGGGTTTTTTTTTGGGCCTTTTCCCAAAATGTCCAATTTTCCTTTCTTGGGCCCCAGGGGCCCCGGAATGGGGGGGACAGGGCCCCCCACCCAAAATCTAAAGCTGTCCTGGGAATGAGCCACCACCTACCTAACTGCCTTGGGAGTATTCTAGCCCCCTACATAAAAGTGTCATTTAATTTTAAAAACTTTTAAAAAAAAAAAGGGGGACTTTCCCCACTGAGCCCAAATTCCTCGGGTTTGGGGCATCTGCAGAGGGGCCCCTAGAAACCCCCTAGTGGCCGGGTCCTGCGACTACCACATGCTCTGGGACAGTATCCCACCCCGTGAACTACAACCCCCATCTACAACTCCTTGCATTTCCCCAAAACTGTTCCCGTGGGATGTATCCCTTTTACGTAACTAAAAACCCCCATCTAAAACAACCCTGTGCTTCTCAAAACTGGGACTGTGGTTAGTGTTTTAAACTATCTTTTTGAACTACAAAACCCCCCCTAGGCAACCCTGTGCGTTCCTCAAAACTGTATGTTAATTGGGGTCTAACCATGAACTAAACCCCCATCTAGCAACTCCTGTTTTGTTCCTTTTAATTCAAACTTCCCATGTTAAAATTTGTGATCACCACACTTTTACCTTCCCCCGTCCCATCCCCTGCGGTTTTGTTTAAGCCAGCACTCCTACCTTTGGTTATCTTTACTTTCCTATTTTCCCCCACTTTGCTAATTAACCCGATTCCAAAACCCCCCCCCATCTTCCCCGTTCACCTCTGATTTCTGTCTGAAACTGAACTTCAGTCTTTTTAAACCTTACTTAAGGGGGGCTTTTGACTTGGTGTCGCAAATGCCCATTTTTATCAAAGGTTTCCATGTTCTAAGTGGCGACTTAAAAAAACCCCGGGCTTTAACAAGGATGGCAAGGGGAACACCTCCCCTTATTTCTTTACAAACTAATTTGCCTGCTAATCTACTCACACCATGGCTTTTTTTCCCTTTCCCTCATTTTCTCAACCTCCATTTTCCCTTAAAAAAAATTGGGGCCTATCCCCACAAAACCCCTTTTCTGGGGCCAAATAAAAGGGTTTCCCTATCTCTCCCCCCGCATTCTTTCCCTCTCATCTGACTGCTGGGCCCCCAACCTCTTTTCCCCCCATCAAACGGGGCCCTCCGCACCCCAAAAAAGACCCAAGCTAAATACCCGTCCCAAACCTACTCCACCTTTTCCCCCCCCCTCTCACTGCTGCTTTCCCGGCTGAGGGGGCATATCTCCCCAACCCAGGGCCTCCACACACAGTCCCACATTGGCTCTTTGCATTACCCAAAAGATCCACCCCAACCAAAATCTGTAAACCCCTCCAAAACCCTTAAAAAACACATTTCCCTTATCCCAGCTCAAAACCCCTCTCCACACCCCGGAGCTTTTCCCGGAACCCACGGTCCCTTTTGTAAAAACTCTCCCCACATACAACCTATTCATCTCCCAAATTACTTTTTCCTTTGCCCAACAGAAAAACCTGGCCGACCCCCCCTCAACACTGTTCCCCCCCTCCGCACTCTCCTTTGGCGGGGTTTCCCCAAATTTCCCCCTAAATCCCCCCGGCCGGTTAAAAAGCATTTTAGGAGGTTGGGCCCTTCTTTCCAACTGAACCTGCCTTTTGTTCCCATTCTCCCCTAACCCTCCCTTACCCTCCCCTCCTTTTAAAGGGGCACTCTGTCCCGCATCTAAATTTTCCCCCTCCAACCGGGAAGGGCTTTTGGGTATTTCCGCCCCCCCCCAGACCCCTTTTCTTTCCTTTGGGTTCCCTTTTTCCCCTTTTCTTTCCCCTGACCAAACCCCACTATTTGGGCTGGGATTTTTAACATTCCCCAAATTTATGCACACCTCCCCGCTTCCAAAAAACTCCCCCTCGGTCTTTCCCCTTTTCCCTTTGGCCCCTCACAGTGGGCCCTGGGACCACCCAAAAAACGGAAACGTCCACCGCTGGGCCCCAAACTTTCACCCGGCCCCTCGCCCCCCATCGACAAACTCAAACCCCCCCTCGCCCCATACTAACCACAAGCCCGATTACCTTCTCCACCCTCTCCACTCCAAACCCGCTCCTCCTGTCTCACATCTAGTTCACCCCCCCAAAAGAACTTACCCAAAAACCCCAACCCTCGGGACTTTTCTCTGGGCCTCTTGCACCTCTTTCAAACCCTAACCTCACATTTACAACCTAGACACAAACCGCTTTCTATTTCTACAAAAAACCCCAAACACCACCACCCCTTTCCCCAGTTTTCCCCCCCTCACACACACAACGGGGGGGGGGGAAAACCCCCAACATCAACAGACAACCCCGGGACACCGCCTCCACTTTAAAAAACTGGTCGAGCTTCCGAATTGCGGGAAAGCCGCTGGGAAAAAAAACCCCCTCCAACCCGACACCTTTTAAAACCCATACAAAAAACCCTACAACACATTTTAATTTTTCACTCACCACCCGGGCCAAAAAAGGAAACTTTCAAACCCAAACTCATATCCTCCTTGTCTCACAACCCCCGACATTTATTCAAAACACCTTTAACCCCTCCTTTGCCCCCCTCCCTCCTCCCCCATCTCTCCTACAGGACGGACAAAATTTGCCACCATTTCTTTCATAAATCCAACCCTCCCCAGAGAAAACTTTTACCCCCTCATCCCCCCACCCACCCTAAAAAAACCCCAACCACGCCACCCCCACCCACCTTCAAAACCCCGAAAACATTCCCCCCCGTGAACACCCTTTCCCTAAAAACCCGCTTTCCCCCACTGTTAAGTGCAAAAACCCTTTCCTTTTCCCAAATGTCCCAAAACCAACCTTCCACTACCTGTAACCTTTTCCCACTGCCATCCTACCCTTTTAACCCAGACCTCAGCACTATGTTTTTTTTTCCCCGCCCTCACCCAACCCTTTTTAATTTTTATTCATTAACCTCTTTCATCTTTCCCTTTCCTTTTCTTAAACACACGGGGCCATTTACACCCAACCTTTAAAAAAACCATTCTTCCCCCCCTCACTGGGGGGGGGCCCACCTAACGGCCCCATCTCGGGTGGGGTTCCTTTGGGATCCAAAACCTTTCCCGGAAAAACAGACGTTCAATCTTCAACTTCCTCCCACCGTCTTCCAAAATCTCTCCTTTACCCACTTTCCAAACAGGCTTTCCGACCCCCAAACCCCTCCACTGAAAGCCCCGGGGGTAACCCAAGGGCACCAAAGACCTAGTAACTGCTAAAAAACCCCAAACCCCTACTCTGTGCTCCTCCTCCTAGAACCTTTTCCCCCTGCCTTTGCCGCGAGGGGGGGAAAACCATCCTCTACAAATCCTCTCCTCCCCCATCACGGGGCCTTTGGGGCCCCCTTTCCCCGGATCTCTTCATACCTCTCTGTCCCCTACCAATCATTTGGCCCCCCCTTTTACTCCGCAACCACCTCCCCTCCCACCCCCCTCTCTGTTTGGTTTTTCCCCCCAGGGGCTGTCTTGGGCCCACAATCCTCTTCATTTTATCTACACTCTTGGGGCTTTGGGGCAGCCCCATAAACCTCACCCTGGGTTTTAAAATACAAACCCGTAGCCGGGACCACCCAGCTTTTAAAATCTCACGGTTCCGAAAAATTTTCTCTCTTCTCTCCCCGGGTCCCAAAATTTCCCAAACATCCATCCCCCTCCTTTTTTCTCCTCCCCCCTCAAATTAAAAACTAAATGTAATAAAACAGAAATTTATCATCCCTTTTCCCCCCGTCCCACTCTCTCCCTCCACCTTTATCCTCTATTTACTGTTAAAAAGGGGCCCCAACCCCCTCTCAAAACCCGCTCCACAAGGGTTTGCTGCCTTTTGGGGAAAAACCTTTTTACTCCTCTTTATCCCAAAACCGGGACACCCCAAACCCTCACCCTCTGCCTGCCGCCCCAAACCCGAAAAAATTTCCGCATGGCCCCCATTCCTCAACTCTGACACTACTAAAACCCCAAGTTCCACGCCCTCGGTTTTATCTCCCGCCTTTTTTAATGCAACAACCTTCTCTGTGGCCTCCGGGGGGGGGTTTGGGGGGGGGGCCCCCCTGGGCCCCCCCAATCCCTCCTCAAACCGGGGGCCCCTCTGATTTCCCCCTCTCCTCCTTTTCCCACCCTCCCGGGCCCCTTCCCCTCCCCGGGCCCAATTTCCCTTTACTGGCTGCCCCACGCCCAAACGAATTTATTTTAAGTTACTAACCCAAAACCCACAAGGCTCTCCATAACCTCTCCTCTCCATAAATCCCCTGCCCTAATTTCCAGATACCCCCCCCTCACGCCAAACTCCTCCCTCAAAAGGACCTTTTTCCCCTGCTTCCCCCTCTCATCACTTCCTCACATAAACCGTCTCCAAGACTTTTCCCGTGCTTTAAACCCCCAACCCCTGGAAATTTCCTAAACCCAAAAAATCAGACTCCCCCCCAACTTTTACCCAGGGTTTTAAAAAGGGGGCCCCAGAAAACCCCAACTCCCCGGATACGCCAAAAACCCACACTAACCCCACCACCACTACAACCGGCCCCCCAAAAATTTCTGCCCCAAAAACCTTCTTTCTCCCCCCTTTTTCCTTGTAATTGTAAGCCCTAAAGGGGAGGGTTTCCCCTTTTTTCCCCTCTGTTTCAGTTTATTTCATTTTGTCACCATTGTTAAATTTTTTTCAACAATTTGGGTTTTTTATGTAATTCCCCCCTTTAAAAGTACATCGCCCGGAATTAATGGGGCTCTAAAAATAAATTTAAAAATAAAAATAAAAAATAATAATAATAATAAATATAATTTAAAAACCCCCGAGCCTTCCCCCACAGACAGTCAAGAACCCCCGGGGACCCCGGGGGCTCTTATTTAAAAAGGGCCCACGGGCCCCCGGGAATTGGGTGATTGCCGGGCGCTGACCCTATATTAAGACTCCACCTTCCTCATTACCCTGCTGGATCTTTAGTGCTCTTACCTTCAGAGAAAGTGTTCCGTAGTGTCCCTTGTGTTTTCCGTGTACCGTACCTTCGGCTCCTGTCTTCCGACTTTGAACCTTCACTGCCTACCCTGACCTGCCTGCCTGTCTCCGACGACGAGTTTGCCCGACGACCCAAAGCTCTGCAGAGGATTTATCACCCAATGTTCCATGCACATGGAGCCGATGGCCGACCAGTTCCCGTCTGAACGCTCTAAGGTGGCATTTGTGGTTAGTCTGCTCTCCGGGAAGGCCATGGCATGGGCTACACCCCTCTGGGACAGGATTGATCCTGTGACAGCAGACTTACAGGCCTTCTTCAAGGAATTCCGCAGGGTATTCGAGGATCCTGCTCGGCAATCATCTGCTGAGACCGCGCTCCTGAATCTGTGCCAAGGGGTCTCCTCGGTGGGAGATTATGCAGGCCAGTTCCACACCCTGGCATCAGAACTGACGTGGAATGAGGCCGCTTTATGCTCCACCTTCAAGAAAGGCCTCTCCAGTAGAGTAAAGGACACGTTGGCTGCGAGAGATCTCCCCACTTCACTGTCCGAACTGATTCACTTTGCCACCCGTGTCGACGTGCGCTTCGCGGAGAGGGAAGAGGAGCTCCGTCAGGAACGTGATTCTGTTCGGTTTCGTCGGCTCCCGCGCACGGTGCTAGAATTCTAGAGACCCCCGCTGCCACTTCCACAGGCCTTCGGCAAAGAACCTATGCAGGTTGACAGAGCTCACCTCTCCGAGCAAGAGCTGTCCCAACGTCCGGGAGAAAATTTGTGCCTGTATTGCGCCAGTCCCGAGCACTTCCATAGGAACTGTCCGCTGCGCCCTAAACGGGCAGGAAATGCTCGTACCTAGACTTCGTGGGAGAGGCATCCCTATGTGCAAGTTCCCCCTCTCCACGCCTAACAATGCCGGTACAGGTCATGGCTGACACGGGACTCTCGTTCCATGCCCCAGCTTTCTTGGACTCCGGCTCGGCTGGGAACTTCATTCACATCTCTCTGGTGACGCAGTATCGCCTCCCAGTAATTCGCCTAGGGAAGCCACTGGTGATCTCGTCGGTCAGCGGAGAGCTCCAGAGTGATTCCATTTTGTATGCTACCAAACCGGTGTATTTCCAGGGGGGGCCCTGCATAAGGAGAGGATCGAGTTCTATGTGCTTCCCCGGTCTTCTTCGGCGATTTTATTGGGGCTGCAGGGGCTGAAACACCATGCCCCTACGCTTGACTCGAAGACAGGAGAGGTCCTTCGCTGGGGACCAGACTGCAAGAACCGTTGTCTGGTGGCACCTCGCCCGGTGCTTCCCACCTCTCCGCCGGTGCCTCACAAACCGCTGCCTGGACTTCCTGCTACATACCAGGACTTCGTTGATGTTTTCTCTGAGAAACAAGTGGAGACCCTTCCTCCTCACCGGCCATACGACTGTCCGATTGACCTGCTGCCTGGAACCAGTTCTCCCAGGGGCAGGGTCTATCCATTGTCTGTTCCAGAGACCCAAGCTATGTCGGCCTATATTCAGGAGAACTTCCAGAAGGGGTTCATTCGCATGTCCTCCTCTCTGGCTGGTACAGAATTCTTCTTTGTGGAGAAGAAAGATGGCTCCCTGCGGCCTTGTATTGATTATCGGGGACTCAATAAAATTACCGTGAAGAACCAATATCCTTTGCCTTTAATCACGGAGCTATTTGACTGGATTCACGGAGCTAAGATCTTCTCCAAGCTAGATTTGCGAGGGACCTACAACCTCATCTGCATTCGGGAGAGGGATGAGTGGAAGACGGCCTTTAATACTCGAAACGGGCACTTTGAGTACCTGGTCATGCCCTTCGGGCTGTGTAACACCCCGGCAGTCTTCCAGAAGTTTGTGAATGACATTTTCAGAGACCTCCTCTATACCTGTGTCTTGGTTTACCTGGATGACATCCTGGTGTTCTCTGACAATCTGGAGACGCATTGCGTTCACGTTCGCCAGGTGCTGAAACGGCTACGAGCTAACCACCTCTATGCCAAGTTAGAGAAGTGCCTTTTCCACCAAACCAGTCTTCCGTTCCTCGGCTACATTATCTTGGACCAAGGATTGCAGATGGATCCTGAAAAACTGTCTGCCATATTGCAATGGCCAAGGCCAGTTGGTCTCCGAGCCATACAGCGCTTTCTAGGCTTCTCCAACTATTAATAATACCCCCTGAGCGCCTGATCTCTGCAGCGCCAGTGGACCTCCGAGACGTTCCTCCTGGGAGGGCATATGTGCATCCCGCACTCCACAGGAAGATTTTGAAGTGGGGACATTGCTCCCTGGTGGCCAGTCACCCAGGTGCTCGTAAGTCGTTTCTTTTGATCTCCCGTTTTTATTGGTGGCCGGGCCTTGCTAAGGACGTCAGAGATTTTGTGAGCTCCTGTGTCACTTGTGCCCGTGACAAGACCCATCGGCACAAACCCACAGGTCTGCTGCAGCCTCTGCCTATCCCCAGGACTCCTTGGTCTTATGTGGCGATGGACTTCATCACCGACATTCCTTCCTCCTCCGGGAACACCATCCTCTGGATAGTCGTGGATCGGTTCTCGAAAATGGCGCACTTTATCCCTTTGCCAGGTTTACCATTAGCTCCTCACTTGGCCAGCCTATTTATCATGCACATCTTTCGTCTGCATGGACTTCCCCAGCATATTATCTCAGATCGGGGGGTCCAGTTCGCTTCTATGTTCTGGTGAGCCCTCTGTTCTCAGTTACAGGTGAACCTCCTCAGCCTACCACCCACAGACGAATGGTCAAGTGGAGAGAGTCAACCAGGTCCTCGGGGGCTATGTGCGCCAATTTGTCTCGGCACATCAGGATGACTGGACCAGCTTACTTCCTTGGGCAGAGTTTTCATAAAACTCCCTAGACTCTGAGTCCGCTGGTGCTTCCCCCTTCTACATTGTTTACGGCCAGCATCCCCACCCTCCGCTCCCAATGTCTTCCCCATCCGAGGTTCCAGCGGCCGATGCTTGGGTCCAAGATATGCTGGTCATTTGGAACCAGACGCGCCAGTCTCTGCATCAAGCTTCTGTGCACATGAAGACACAAGCGGATAAGAATGGAAGGCCTCCCCCGGTCTTTTCCCCTGGTGACAAGGTGTGGGTATCAGCCAGATATGTGCGGCTCAAGGTCCCCAGTTACAAACTAGGTCCCCATTACATAGGACCATTTGAAGTTCTCAATCGCATCAACCCGGTGGCCTATAAACTCTGGCTCCTGCCTACCAAGTGCATTCTGAACTCCTTCCATGTCTCTTTGCTAAAACCTGTGGTCCTGAACCGAAATTGTGGACGTTAAGATGATCAGGGGAAAATGGCACTTCCTTATCGACTGGAAGGGGTTTGGTCCTGAAGAGAGGTCTTGGGAACCGGAAGACAACATCTTGGATCGTGAGTTCGTGCAGAAGTTCCTCCAGGCCAGAAAGAAGGGGAGGCTAAAGGGGGGAGTGCTGTTGCAAACAGCAGCCGCGAGTCGGGCTGCGGGCGCAGCCCAGCATGCACCCCGGTTCCGGGGGCAAGTGGCGCCACGGTCCATGTATCGGGCCGCGGGCACACTCATTCCCTGAGGCGCCTATACTCACCTAGCTGCGTTCCTGTGCTTCCGCATCCTCCCGCCGGCCAGTGCGTGCATCCCCGTTCCTTAGGGTGCACGCACACCGGCTTGCTCTGATTTAAAGGGCCAGCGCGCAAGTGATTGCTGACCCTATATTAAGGCTCCACCTTCCTCATTACCCTGCTGGATCTTTAGTGTTCTTGCCTTCAGAGAAAGCGTTCCGTAGTGTCCCTTGTGTTTTCCGTGTACCGTACCTTCAGCTCCTGTCTTCCGACTTTGAACCTTCACCGCCTGCCCTGACCTGCCTGCCTGTCTCCGACGACGAGTTTGCCTGACGACCTGGTACCTTGCCGCACCTCAGCTGCCTTTGCAAGCTAGTCACATCGGAGGTAGCGACCTGGTGGAATCCCGCCGCAGCAAGTCCATCCCGCTTTGCGGCGTTCTCTGGTGAACACCGGGACACACTTAGACTTTGCTCCCTAGCGCGGCTTTCACCATCGCTTGCGGTGGTCCAGCGGATCCACTACCCGTTCCAGCATTACAACTAGTCCATGTGTCTGTAGTGAGATGGACTTTGGTGGACACAGATGCAGCCAATGCGCTGCAGATCTTTTCTGCAACTTGGCGGGCCAGGGCAGGGACAACTTTTCTGGCGAAGAAATGCCTGCTCGTCTTCTGATATTGGGGGCATGCCAGGGCCATGACGTGGCAGAACCCATCTGTGTCCACCAGGCAGAAAGGCAAAATTAAAAGGCCAACAGCCTGGCAATGCTGACATTCAGGCTCTTGGCTTTGGGGTGGTTGGGGTGAAATCATTTCGTATGCTCCCACAGAGCAGACAAAATCATCCTCTTTGGCCTCATGATCATTTGAAATGCCTTCTGACCCAACCACATTTTGTCATCAAAGAGCTCTTCAGAATATGGATTATCTGAAGTTGTCTGTATATTGTGTTGTGACATTCAGCCCGTGTTTGCTTCAGGATGGACTGATGATGATGATGACATTTGTGGCCGTGACTAAGAGGAAGAGGAGGTAAAACCACTGGATGCAGGGTCTGCTAACCAATGAAGATCAGATTGGCGACGCACTTCAGAAATGAGACTCACAGGGAACTGAGCAAGAGATGACAGGCCTGAAGGTCCTGCGACTAATGATGTGCTCGCTTGTGTGATGTCCGGAGCACTGGAAGTAGTGTCTTGTCTTGTACCTTTAACTCTTCCTACGCGCCCTCCTTGTTCGCTTACCGCCTCTATTTCTCTCCATGTTCAAAAGCTAAATATTATAGCCCAGCAAAAAAATTTACTTTTGTGCACTCGCAAAAATTTTACCCAATCAACCACTATTTTAAATATATTTCTTTCTAAGGGAGATTTGCAAACGGTCCGTTATACAATAACTGAACCCCCAGAACTGGCAAAAATGAACTTTTGGGCACTCACAAAAATTTTCACCAACCAATCACTATTTTAAATATATTTCTTTCTATAGGAGAATTGCAAATGGTGCGTTGTACAATAACTGAACCCCCAAAACTGCAAAAATCAACTTTTGGGCGCTGAGTATGATTATATGAGTATGATGTATCTGAGAGTTAGGCGTTATGTGAGTCTGCCATTTTGCCAAATAACAGCTTCTGGGCATGGGAAAGATGCAGCCAGCAATACAAAACTCCCTAACTATTGCTGTCTATGATT
Source organism: Phyllomedusa bahiana (assembly GCA_025379985.1). Taxonomy (NCBI): domain Eukaryota; kingdom Metazoa; phylum Chordata; class Amphibia; order Anura; family Hylidae; genus Phyllomedusa; species Phyllomedusa bahiana. The sequence goes on from JAODAL010031682.1 coordinate 34,964, forward strand.
CCCTAAGCTTGCTACACCCCCCCAACTAACTACCTAACTAATCTAAATAGCAGCTTTTCCCATCTAAAATCGCTAAGAAATAAATCTTGTGCCTGCATGCTTGTAAGCAAGCAGTCTGTACAGTACAGAGAGCGAGCTGGAAATGGCGTTCACAGGCAATACAGTGAAATATATATAACATGAGCATGTGATTTTAGCAGCCATGAGAGCAGCGATGACGTTTTTAACACTTCTCTGTGCTCTGCATTGATTGGATGGCTGCCAAAAGAGCAGAAAGGTGATTGGAGGGCCGCCAAAAGTGCAGAAGGCAGCTGAAAATGAAACTGAAAATGGTGTGTCGAACGCCATGTCGAACGTGAACTTTACTCGAACGAACAGTAAAATTTTCAGTTCGAGTTCTAAAAAATGGAGAAGTTCGACTCAAACTTAACTGTGCTCGAACGGTTTAATCAACACTATTCGGGAGCCTTTTCAGTAATGCGAACGGGGCTGCGTCTGATGGCGGGCTAAAAATACGCCAGCACAGCCCCGTTCATACATGTACCCCTTGGCATCTCTTAATGAATCCGGTTAGTTTTTTCTGTTTTTTTCTCAGAAATCCTTCTCCAAATCATATAAATCTATATATCACAGAGCTCAGCTCCTCTCCCCTATCATATAGCTCTATATCACAGAGCTCAGCTCCTCTCCCTCCATCATATAACCATATATATCACAGAGCTCAGCTTCTCGCCTCTGTCATATAACCATATATATCACAGAGCTCAGCTCCTCTCCTTTATCATATAATCCTATATATCACAGAGCTCAGCTTCTCTCCCTCTATCATATAACCCTATACATCACAGAGCTCTGCGTCTCTCCTCTATCATATAACCCTATATATCACAGAGCTCAGCTTCTCTCACTCTATCATATAACCCTATATATCACAGAGACCAGCTCCTCTCCCTATCATATAACCCTATATATCACAGAGCCCAGCTTCTCTCCCTCTATCATATAACCCTATACATCACAGAGCTCTGCGTCTCTCCTCTATCATATAACCCTATATATCACAGAGCTCAGCTTCTCTCACTCTATCATATAACCCTATATATCACAGAGACCAGCTCCTCTCCTCTATCATATAACCCTATATATCACAGAGCTCAGCTCCTCTCCCTCTGTCATATAACCCTGTATATCACAGAGCTCAGCTTCTCTCCCTCTATCATATCCTGCTCTCAGATAGGGCAGCATGAACCACTTGACAGTTTCCATTTAAACGAGCCCTGTCAGAACATTTTGTGTCCTGACCCAGAACTGGTTTGCATTAAATTATGGACATCCTGACTTCTATCAGCATGTAAGTATCTACCTACTTCACTTTAAACAGCTAATTCAAATACAGCCTAAGCAGGGAATAAAGTTCTTTTTGTCATAATGAGACATCTCCTTGAACAAATTTGGAGACTACTGAAGCACAATGGTCAAGTACTGGTGTTGATCTTAAGTGTGAACAATTGTTCTGACAGGTTTCCTTTAATATATGTAACAATGGTAATCTAGAGCAGTGAAGAAGTTGATGCTATATCTCTAGTGGTCTATCTGCAAATATGTTACAGCTAGAATCCCTAGGGGTTTTGGCAAATAAGAGATGTTAATCTGCATCCCTGGTTGTCTAAAGCACATAAAGGGAATATTACACCATCCCTGGTGGTCTAGGGCAGTAAAGGGGTTAATTCCACCATTTCGGAAGATTCAACAAAATCAGCTGAGAGCCTCTCTACTTTCAAAGTAGCCACAAGACTTTGTACCTTCTGAATTCTCATAGTTAGGACCTAAGTATCATTTTATACACAATACAACATTTCAGTGTGATTCATGTGATTAATATTTGATGTTGTTTCCCAAAAGTTTTAAACTCTATTGGGTCACTGACTTCAGAGTGAGCTATCACTTCAGTTCTTCAGTGTGATTTGATACCTTATCATGTATATCATATATAAAGGTGATATCAGTTGATTAATTGCTTATCAGTCAGTCACATTATACTGGGTCTCTGATAAGGTAACGTGAATTCAGATGACATAATCTGAAATATTAACACTGCATGTAACAAATCTGGTGACATTATTTTGCTGTTTTCTTGCATAGTGATTGGAGTCAAGTTTCTGATGTGTTGATTTAGAATACCGTAGATAATAGATATAAAAGAGCTTTTTGGTTTCTCTGCTTATAACTGATAACGGGTTTTCTCTTGTGCGGTTCCTTATAACAGCTTACTTCTTAACTATCTAATCATACTGTGCGGAAACCAAGACCAGGATATGGTGAGCATTAGAAACATTTTGCTAAGAATTTTATATCTAAAACTGGTTACATATATGCCATAGCTGTTGGTCAATTGCACAATTCTGTAGACTTTACCCTTTTAATGGGAAGTAGAGAACACAGGATTCAACAAGCCTGATTTATTTTCTCCCTGACTTTTACCACTAAAGGACAGTTGACAGACATGTTTGGCTTTTAGAGCCTAAAGACATTAGATTGTCTTTAGTAAAAAACAACATTGGTGGGATCTGCCAGTAAATGTCCAATATGGCTTATGTGTATTTTGGTTAATGAGTCTATTATAGATGAGGCATATTTTGTAGATTTGTAAAACTGATTTTTGAGTGATATCTGAGGCTATGGACATAGTTATGTGAGATATAGCTTAAGTTTTACCTCCTTGCCTACATTGTTTCTTATCTATTTTGCCATATAATACAGATGTTTCTGCCATTGCTTTGTGCTCTGTTTCTGGGTGCACTTCCAACAGAAGCTGCTCACGAGGAAGATCAAATCTCCAACCTCCCTGGTCTGAGTAACCAACCCTCATTCCACCAGTTTTCTGGATACCTCAATGCATCTGGTGGACATCACTTACATTATTGGTGAGTTGTCACTGCCCAATACTCCTCCAGTCCTGTTTTCTGTATATTCACACAATCTTTCTCTTTGTAGGTTTGTGGAGTGCGAGGGTGATCCCAGGTCTTGTCCGTTGGTCTTGTGGCTGAATGGAGGTCCTGGCTGCAGCAGCCTTGCTGGTTTACTAACTGAGCATGGTCCTTTCCGGGTACGTATAGTAGATCTATTATTGGTGATTTCTGAGACTACTGATCCATTATGTTCTAATTAACCTTTATAATAGATTCAACCAGATGGCAGTACCCTGAAGGACAACGAACATTCCTGGAATAAGGTAATAATTCTTATGGTTCCTTATGTAACCCATTTAACTAGCCATCAAGATTCTGCCCTCTTCTAATGTGTGGTGGAATTTTAACTTTATGTTTTACATTGTATATCGCATGATCTCCTAATCAGCTGCCAACATATCTAAGCTGTGCAGCCATTTGTTGATTGTCATTGTCTATGACTTTTAGCAGTTAGTGAGCATTATACTGTGGCTTGGTTTTTTGTTTTGCATTTTATACAGAAATCTTTCCATCACACAGTACAAATATACTTGTGTGCCCATAGACTCTTAGATTCTTAGATGGATGCCAAAAGATGCTCATTTTATTATTTCCCTGACTGGTATATTTCAGTAAACATTTTGTTCTGCTCCCCCTGTCATCAAAAGTTAGGGTAATGTGTCACTGAATAGCAAAGGCAGGATTGATCTGCTCACTACAACACCTCTAAACTTGAAACCCACCATCATCAGATCCCAAACAGAACATAGATTCATTGCTAAAGATGATACATAGTAGCCTTGTTTCTCGTTCATGACACTGTTGCAAACAAAGGCAACGATGACTGACTGTCAATGGCAGGACACATAATCAGCAATCTCTCACCAAGAGGTACACTACCAAATAATAGCCTCTGAGAGCAGGGCCATTTTTTCCATTGGGCACACTAGGCAATTGCCCTGGGGCCCCACAAGCATAGGGGCCCCAGGTGGTGTATGTTCATCCCAGGTATACAAGAAACATACCCTGGATCCTTTTGCTTGGGTTTGCTTATTTAACTGTTTGTGTGTTTTAAGGATGTGCACACAGTTAAAAACCATGATGGAGAAGGGAGCCAAAGGCTCCCTGTCCTGCCAATTAGTCTAGTAGACTGCAGGCTGCCGGTGTAGAAACATAAGTGGTGTGATAATATGAGTGTGTTTGGGGGTTGCTACAGGCATGACCTAGTGTGAAGTCATTTGGGCAGGGAACACTACAGTGCTCTGCCCAGGGGCCCATAATGTTGTTAAGACAGCTCTGTCTGAGAGTCTTTTTACAGGCAAGATCCATTGTCTGATCAGATCATACCTATATTCATTTATATACGTGCCTGTTTTCTTTGCCTATCACTCCACAGATGTTGGGAGCATGCTATACGGATAGTGTAACCCACACAAACATTTTGTTATTCCTTATGTCTTATCCTTTATGTTTTAGGTTGCTCATATTCTGTATCTGGAATCTCCAGCTGGAGTTGGGTTTTCCTATTCAGACGATAAAAAATATCAGATAGGTGACACACAGGTAGGAGCTTATGTCTGAACACATACATTTCTGTAATTATACAATATGAATGAACAGAAAAAGACTCGCTTTTTAAATCAGGTTTTTTTTTTAAACTTTTTATTTTATTTTTGTGTTTATAAAACACAATTTTCCAGGTGATTTCTACTACCCTATCTGAGAACAGGATATGAGTGAGGGAGAGAAGATGAGCTCTGTGATATAAAGGTTTATATAATTTAAAGCAGAATTTCTATGTAAAAAGCAAATATAGTGCTAAAAACAGAACGTAAAAGTACTGCTGACCCTGCCTTTGTTCAGTGATTGACAGTTAACTCTGTACACACATTGCTACAGGGAAAACTGTCACGTGGGTGGAATAAGAAGGACTTCCACTGACTTTTAAGAAGTCCTATTAGTATTTTCTCTGCTTTTTTTCTAAGAAATTAATTATAGTATACACTCGGGCAGATTTATCAATTCAGTTGCGCCAGAATTCTGGCTCAATTTGTGCCAAAAATAATGTCTTACAATTGTTATGCCACATTTACTATGTAGTTTAGACAGTTTCAGACGCTTCTGCGCCTCGTCCTACAAAGTGGGTGAGGCCTCTGTAAAAGGGAAGGGCCGTGGTTTCAAGAGGAATGGGCGGGGCTTATGTGACAAAAATGCGCCCGAATTTTGTCGCAGTTTGTGGCATAAAAGTGAACTTCAAGGTGGTACAAACTTAGACTAGACAGTTCTAACCTGCAGCAGATTTATCAACACTATGATAAATGTGGCGCATCGTAAGACTGTCTAGTCTAACAATGCATTGTCTAACAGTAAGGCACTATTGATAAATGTGCCATACGGTGCCCCAAAAAATTTACACACTACACCCATAAAAATGTATTATATTACTCTAAGGGACCAGTCAGGGACACACAAGAAGACACAGACAGAGTGAAGCCCTGACGCTGGTCCCAACCCCTGTCCCTGCCTTTTGGGGGTAGCCGAATCCTTAAAAGGTCGGCCCCAACCAGAAGACTGAAAACTACACTGAATACGTGAGAACACAAAACACAGACAAACAAATACAAAACACAATAAGGGAACGTCAGACAAGCAAGGTTGGCAGCAAGCGGGCAGCGCAGTACCAAATTGGGAGACAGAGAGAAAAACGTAAGACGAGCTAAGTCGGTAACTGTCGGGCAATGCAGTACAAAATCAGGAAGAGAAGAATAGTCAGAAGCCAAGCAGAGTCAGGTAACCAGAAATTCCAACAATACTGTAGACAGGCAAGCAAAAGGTATAGGAAAGACCCAATATAACAGGCACAGGGGACAGGTAAGGGAATCCTTAAATAGGGAACCGGTGAACACAGAGCAGAGGTGATTGGTGGAAAGAACACCAAACCGGATAGGGAAACAAAACTGTCAATCAAAGAGGAACACCGTTTAACTTAAAGGGTCCTGGAGGATTCCTGAGCACGGGCGTTGGCCAGTAATCAATTAACACACAGGCAAGGAAGGACTCAGTACACACTGGTAAATAAGCAGACAAAGTATTATGTTAAAAACCACGGTTTTCCTCGCCACAGCCGTGGCCGGCGACCAGAACTCGAAGCTGGGGGTCTGTCAGGCATGATCATGACAATTACACATCGTACCTTTTGAAGTGAATGATGATGCACACCAAAGCCTCTAAAATTAACTATATTAAACACTGTACCCTTAAACTTAATTTGAATATACATTGTACTACTTGAAATTAATGAGAATACAAAATGTACTCCCCAAAATTAATTATATTACACACAATACCTCCCTAATTAATTACATTACACACCATACTTCCTGAAATTAGTTAGAATAAGCAACTGACCCCCCAAAATTCATTAGAACACAGTCTGTATCCTTTAAAATTAATTATGTTACACATCATAATTCCTGCAATTAACTATATTAGACAATGAACAGCAACAGGCCTGAAGTCGTTCACAAGGCCCCAGGCTGCCATAACAACAACTTAGCACCGCAAATTTGACTGATACAGTCAATAGTGGGACTTATTGACTTATTGACTTATACATTAAATACCATCTCACCCTTGATCTCTTTGTCATAGGTACTTTATATTACAGATAATAACTTACTGTGGGTGACATCTCTTGCTTTCTTCCTTCCTAGACTGCTAAGCACAACTACATGGCACTGAAGGATTTTTTTCACCTGTACGCTGAGTTCACTGAAAATGATTTTTACATAACAGGGGAGAGCTATGGGGGCTTTTATGTTCCTTCTCTGGCGATGTTAGTGACAAAGGACAGTAGTATTAACTTGAAGGTAAGAAAGACATTTTATATCTACGCAAATATTAGTATTGTAATGACTTTGAGTTTTAACTCCATGTTATATCAGCTTTTTAGATCTGTCTCTGGGACCGACAGAACGGACCCAGAAACGGATCTAAACAATTAGCAGTGACTTTATCACTGCGGGCTATGAGGAACACGCAGCAATGGAACAGTGAATAAGTTCGGGCAGGCAGTTTGGGTCTGTGTATGTAGTGTGTAGTTGGACTGGACAGACAATCAGCAAGCTCAAGGTGTGGAGCTAGACTGGAGAAAAAGGGAGCCAGCTGGTGCTGAGGTAGATGGTGCTGCAGTTAGTGACAGTTAAGAGAGAGTTGACAGTTGTTGGGGCTGGTGTATAAGTGAGGAGAGAGAGTGTGAAGTGAGAAACAGGAGGAAGAGGATTGCAGCAGACATGAGAGGAGGCCGATTTCTGTGGCTATCGTTTCTGATGTCCTGATGTCCAGTGCCCAGAGGACATGTAAATAGTTCATGTTAAGCGGAGAAAATGGGAGAGGCTCTTAGGGGCCAGCAGTGTCTTGGAGAAAAAACGATTCAGGGAACAGCATAGGACATACAGCACAAGGCCTGAGGCATTGTAGCTCTGCAAGGTCGCTCCTGGAGGTTGTTCCTGGGAGAGTAAAGTGACCTGCAGAGAAGAGAACCAGAGAGAGACCAAGGGAAAGATCAGGTAGCACAGTGAGGTGGACATAAGGAGAGTCCCTCGGTGTACTGTGAGTGTGTGCTGAAGCTGCTGGGTGTCGTGGCACAAGAAAACTGTAAGGAGTGAAAATAGTATGGAGAGGTGAGAGTAAAAACCTTGTTAACTCTGGATAAAACCTTTTTTTTCAAATTATTACTGCTGATGCACCACATGTCCCACTCCACACATTTCCCTACAATACAAAAGGACTCTGGTAAGAACTCTGCTATAGGCAATGGACTGTCGCAGTTGGGACCCCCCTCACCTTACACATCGATTTAATATAATGTACCAAATTGTGAAATGTATATTGTTGTATTTTATTTGTGAAAAACATATAAGGAGAACTATAGGAAAAAATAAAACTCAACTTATGTAAAGTCGCCAAAATTTGTCTGAATCTTTAGGAGAAAAACTCTATGGCCATTAAGAAGTTTATGAACATGGCTTAATATGTAGGATGTTATTAAATATATATATTTGTTTTTAGATTTATTTATTACATTTATATGTAATTCATAAATTTACGCACCAGTGACAGAATATGAGAAGTACACTAATTCCCATGTATGCCATGTTGTAAATACAAATAAAAACTTTCCATATAAAATTTAAAATAACAGCCTTAACCCTTTAATGACCCTGGACGTATGAGTACGTCCCAGGGTCACTAAGGGGCTTTGTGGCGGGATCGCTCCATGACCCCGCCACACAGCCACGGGTGTTACAGCGCGGGTGGGTGGCGAAGCCCGCCCGCGCTGTTTAACCCTTAGACGCCATGGCAAAGATGGCAGCAGCGTCTAAATGAATGAAAAACGGTGCCGCACACCGTTCTTCACGGCGATCGGAGTCCCCACAGTGATCCGATGCCTGAACATAGCAGTGGGTAGCCTTGTGAAGGCCTCCATCGCTGCCATGTTTTCCCCACTTCCGGCTCCAGGCAGTCTATGCAATGCATTAGTTTGTATTAACGATCGCGCCCCCTAGTGGGGAAGTGGCCTAGGGGGACTCAATGTTAAAGTAAAAAAATAAATGAATAAAGTTTTAAAGTACAAAAAAAAGTATTAAAAGTTCAAATCACCCCCGTTTCCCCATTTTACAAATAAAAACAATAAAATAATAAAAAAGTTACACATATTTGGTATCTCCGAGTCTGAAAACGTCCAATCTATAAAAATATAACATAATTTATCCCGTGCGCTGAACACCATGGAAGAAAAAAAATTCCAAACGCCAAAATTGCGTTTTTTGTTCATCTCACGTCGCATAAAAATTGGAATAAAAGTGATCAAAAAAGTCACATGCATTTCAAACGCTAGCAATAAAAAGTACACTTCAGCCCGCAAAAAATGCACCCTCACTGACGTCCGTAGGTGTTAGTACGAAAAAGTTATTGGTCGCACAAAATGGCGCAAAATTTCAAAAATAGAAAATGTTTGGAATTTTTTTGTGGTACCAAAATATAACAGAAACCCTACATGTTTAGTATTGGCGGATTCGTATTAACCTGTAGAATACAGATAACACATTATATTTACCAAAGATTGAACACCGTAAAAGCAAAAAAACCCGCAAACATGGCGAAAGTACGTTTTTTTCACAATTTGTCCCACTTGGAATTTTTTTTGCGGTTTCCCGGTATATTCTATAGTACAGTGAATAACACCATTAGAATGTACATCTTGTCCCACAAAATAAAAGCCCTCATAGGTATATGTAGGTGGAAAAATAGAAAAGTTATGGCCCTGAGAAGGCAAGGAGGGAAAAACGAACATGTCAGAGGTTGTCAAATAAACAATATTCATCAAATGATTGATCATTGGAATTCTTACTAAGACCTGATAATTGGAAATCTTACTAAGATCCTCACTGATGAGAAGAAAGAGGATCATGAGACTTCCATCTGAGTGGATCGGTGGTCACTCATGCACATCTCCTCTCCATTCACTATTTATAGGATTGATGGAGAAATTCAAGGACTGTACCTGGCTATCTTAGGCCACATTCACATTACATTTCTGCTCCTTGCTTATGATATCTGTTGGGTTACAGTGAAAATTTCTCCAGACAGATACTGAGAGAAGGCTGTGACACTGGTACAATGGCCTATAGGGCAAACATTGTCCGGATTGGGTTACGTTTGCTTCAATTACCCAAGGTATATAAATGTGGTGCCAATGAGGCCTTAGTCCCTCAGACAGTAAATGGAGTGGTAATGACTGTCATGGTGGGGTCTTGCTATCATACATTTATCACTTGCTCTATGAAAAATAAAAGGTGATGACAGATCCTTACAGATAATGAGTGCGATATTCTTGCCATTTAATTTCAGGGCCTTGCTATAGGAAATGGGATCACAGATTATGCATTGAACTACAACTCCCTTTTATATTTTGCATATTACCATGGTCTGTTGGATATACAGTAAGTGAAAAGTTCTTTATATATGTCCTGTTATTTCATTAGATACCTTACACATGAGTTGCTCCCTTGTCAGTCCTATATGATGTATATGACCATTCAACCTACTGTTGATTTTAGCACATTTTTGTATCAATTCATTGAATTACAGAAGCTAGACAATTACCAAAACTATACAACCACAAGTCAACATACAGTCTCTGTCCACATTTCTTCTTACTTAGATTCAAATATATAACATCCATACTGGTTTTTACGAAGTCTCCATGGGTTCATTTGTAAACCCCATAGACTTCTGAAAATTGCGGGGGAATTTTTCTGCAGTGTTTTGAAAATACAATTATTAACCCACAAATTATTAGAAATCCAAGAGAAAACCCCTTAAATACTTTAAAAAACTTATTCATGAGGCTTCCATGCATTCTATAAAGATGTGAAAATTGCCCAGAAACCTTGAAACTGCTCATATTAGCATAATGTTAAGACTTATATTCCACCATTCTTCTTGCCCGTTATGCTTTTCCGTGGGGACCTGTCAATCGGAGTCTGCTTGCGTAAAAAAGAAAGATTGCAATTTTTTGGAAGGGAAGGGAAAATGAGGAATGTGGGAAATAGGGAAAGATTATGGAGTTCTGTCAAGAACTTTTTATGAATCTGGTAAAAATAGTACACATATTTTTAAAGTAAGAAAATTACTTGGGTTTTGAGCAGATTTTTGTGTACAAAATATAATGATGGGGAATAATAGATCACTAAAACAAGTCATTCAGTACTGTATAACATAGCTTTAAAAGGGGATTTGTCAGGACCTTTTTTTACCCCTTTATCAAGGGGGAGCAGAAATATACAATGGCTGTCAAAAGCGCAGGGGAGGGGGAGGGGTAGTGAGGATGGAACCAAGGGACGCCCAAAAAACTTAACTGAATATAAACTACAAGAGTGGATTCTCAATACAGCAAGACCAGCCCAAACTGCACTTCTACCCTTGCCTTAAAAAACTATTCTTTTCCCTGTCATAATAAAAATTTTTCACGCAAGCGCGGCCTGTCGCTCCGGTTTCGTTCTAGTGGAACCCTTTGGGAAACCCTAAGGGGGATTGAGAAATGCTGAGCTGTCAAGTTTTTCACTTTTGTAATCATATATATTTAAAAAAGTGATTAAATACCCATTTTGGGGGGGTTCCCACTTTAACATTACATGGGCCCAAAAAACCCTTTAAGGTCAATTGTTAAATTTATGAGTGTACATTTTAAGCAATGATGGGTTATCATCCTTTGTAGTTTAAATCAGCAAGGTCAATGGTACACAATCCCAAGATAAATTTCTACAATCTTTACCAGCCATGTGTGGAGGGAAAACCTGGTGAGATCAGGTACATCAATTAATGATCAATATATCTCCATGCATAATGTACGCAATGTAATATCTTTGGCTGGCAAAATTATTCATACCCATTGAACTTTTCCCCCATTTTTAACTTACAGCCCAAAACTAAATGTATTTTATAGTGTTTTTATATGTAATAAGCAAAGTAGCAAGTATTTATGAAGTGAAAAGAAAATGGTACATGCTTTTTGACATTTTTTTCAAATATAAAAACTGAAAAATTTGGCATGCATGTATATCCAGCCCCCCTATAGTCTGATACCTCTAAATAAAATCTAGTGTTACCAATTGCCTTTTGAAACAATAATTATAAAAAGAAACCCCCCCTACAAAAAATTGGGGCTATGTCAGAACATTCAGTAAGCCAAGTTAGACATTAAACACCCATCAAACAGAAGGTCTACACACGTTAATTTTAAAAAAGCATAACTTTATTAGATAAACAAAATTCATAAAAACAAAAAAAAATGACGGGGGAAATACACAGATCTTTCTTTATATACGCCATCAAATAACATTGTTCAAAAGAAAAGGGAGGTAACCCCAAATATACTTATAATCACATAACAAAACTGTTTTTAAATAAATATAATTTTTTGTTTTACGATTTACTTTTCTATCGCATCGGGCGATAGCGGCCCCCATCGATAATTTTTTCGATAGTCGATATCGATCCCCGGGGAACATTAAAATCTATGGAGAGCAACAAACCTTATTCTTTCCCCAAACAGGGCTGGAGAAGTGGAATTAAAAAACCCCCAAAAAGTCAAATGGATACCTGCTACATCTTAGGCACAACACTTAGGCTATAAAAGCCACAGAAAAAAAATCACACCCCTTTTACTATCCCTTTTTGTTTTTCCACAGCATGGGCCCTTAAACCTGCATACCCCCAAAATTTAAAAAGGCCCAAAGGGAGTATTATTTAACCATCATTTTATTTAACTGGACATTGAATATCCCTTTCCCCGGAACGCAGCATGACCCCCAAAAAAATCATAACCCACAGATTAAAAAGGCCCAAGAAAATAGTCTTTTAACCACCATTTTTTGTTGAACTGGACATTGACAAACCCCGTCCCCGGGCCGCCACATGACCTTAAACTTGTGAAACCCCCAGATTAAAAAGTGCCGGAAAAAAGGGGTCTTTTAACCCCCCATTTTTTGTTGAATGTCATTTACTAGAACTGTCCCCGGGCCGCAGTATACCATTAAAACCGCTGACCCCAAATTTAAAAAATGCCGGAAAAAGGATTTTTCAAGCAAAACCCTTTTAGTTGAACTGACATTACAAACCCGCCTGACCGCACAGACCCTTAAACCTGTTGACCCCCCAAATTAAAAATTTCCGGGAAAAAGGGGCTTTTTAACCCCCATTTTAGTTTTCACTGGGCATTGACTAGAACTGTCCTGGGCCGCAGTATGCCATTAAACCCGTTGCCCCCAGATTAAAAAAATGCCGGAAAAAGGAGTCTTTAAAACCCCAATTTAGTTGAAATGGACATTGACAACCTGTCCTGGACCGCGAATGCCATAAACCTGTTAAAACCCCCATTAAAAGTGCGGAAAAAGGGGTTTTGAACACCATTTTAGTTTTAACTGGACATTGACAAACCCGTTTTTCCCGTGCCCCCAAGCATGACCCGGGCCCAGTTACAGTGGGTCGGGAAGCCCCGGCGTCCTCATCTATTAACCGCAGGTTAAAATGCCCTGATGACGCACACCCAAAACTTCGTGCTGAACAAGTGCGGAAGCGGAAGTGTAGAACTCCAGCCTTTCCCT